>CM016488.1:17270664-17578164 GCA_002890555.2 Lagenaria siceraria
TAAGTATGGGAGTATGATTTCTACAAACTTCTTAGCATGCAATTGGTCCCTTACAAGTTTCGAGAGTAATTTGAAAATTCGTATCATTGGTCCATTGAGGTGTTCTACCAATTTCCTGAAATGATGACACGGGAAATTATTACAAGTCTGTTATGGAATATAATTTTGATTTCATTTTTTTGTCGATATAAAATTTAGCACGAGTACCTGAAACATGAAAAACAGCAACAAGTCATACAATAATACATTATGACCAGTGTTCTTAGAAGTGTGGAGAGCAATAGCGCTTTCAAGAGTTAAAGCATAACAAAACGAAAGGCAACAGCCTTGATGGAGTAAAACGCACAAAAATTTAAGCAATACACGTATATAAATTTTATGTTAAAAAATAATGAAACTATTAACATAAAATTTATATACATCAAAAGCAGAATTGTCAGTAAATAGTTTCATTATTTTTTCATTTAAAACACTTTCCCTTGAATTATTTTGGTGGTTAAGATAATTCAATTTAAATTAAATGGTAAAGATTTAAATCAATTGGTGGGAATTATTTGAATTTTGAGGAGATTGGAAATTTAGTTAAATTTAAAATAAGTTGGATTTGATTTGTGAAGGATTTAAATTTAAGAGGGAAAAGGAAGAGGAGTAAATATGTATTTATATATATATTAAATGGATTAGGGTTCTTAAAAGGAAAAGGAAGAGGAAATAAATAACTAAATATATATATATATATATATATATATATATATATATATATATAAGATTTACTTATTTTATAAATTTTTTGCCTTCAGTGTTTTATTTTTAATTTTAAAGAATATATGTGTGTAATTTTTATAAAAGAAACAAACAACTCATTGATATAATTAAAAGGTAATGTTCAATAGATACATACTCCCCAGGATTGAAAATAAATTAAAAAAAAAAAAAAAAAAAAAAAAAAAAAAAAGAAGAAGAAGAAGAAGAAGAAGAAGAAGAAACAATAGGGACTTACTTATTCTATAAATTTTTGCCTTCAATGTTTTTTTTTTTTTTAATTTAACATCAATGATTTTGAAGCCTAAATAATAAAGTAGTGATGTTTAAATTGTCCCAACTCAAACTTTCATATTTTCAGAATAGATATATTTTTATATTTTGTTTATAAGAACATTTCGAATAGACAAATTAATATTATTCTTCTAATAATTACATGAGGTGTAGCGACATTAAGCCTAAGTGTGTTTACAATGAGGCATAAACCTCTTATGGTCAAAGAAAGCATAAGTCTCTAGGCTAAAAGTTAGAGTCTTGCCTCTAAGCCACAGAAGCCTTTTAATCCTAGTACATGGAAAACTATTCACACTATAAACAGGAAAATCACGTGGAATGCATGCCTCATCTTTTAACAATTTACAGAACAGGGTATTACACGTCAATTTATTCAATTAATAAATTATTTAGCAAGATGGGACCATCTTCTAATACAAAAAAATGAATGCAGACACCAATTATTAAGATGATTGCTAGTGTTCAACATGGTAGATAATACTTAACAGAACAAACAATAAATCACATCATCATAGGAAAATCACATACCTCTTTTTCGCATCACCACTTTGGAAAAGAACATGCAAGTTTTGAATAAGCGAATCAAGATTTGGAAGTAGAACGCTTCTCACCGCACTATCATTGCCATCCGACTCACCATCAAAAGTCAACAAGTTTTCAATAAACTGAAGAACAAACGATATGATGGGTTGAGATGCTGTTGAGATAGTGAGGATGAAGAAAATATCAGGAACAAGATTCCTCTCTCTGGCCAATAGTGGCACAAGTTTATGGCTTCTACTCATGGCAAGAAAGCAAGAGAAAAGCGAACTTGGCTTTTCACTACTTGAGCCCTCGTGCTTAAAGCTTTCGATTGAAGATTTAACAGACATAAAAAATAGGTCCCAGAATTCGATTTCAAAATCAAAATCCTCGTACTTGTAAAGAACGACAGAAATGACTCTGAGACATAAAGACCTTAAATCTTTGTGCTGCTTCACAGCTGTACTGGTCTGCTTAGAAGAAAAGAAAAAATCATTAGTATCTAAAGCTTCAAGTTCCATAATTAATCAGCAATCTCAGGTAATCAATAAACAATATGAGAAAATAAATGGAAGAGGAGAAAAATTAGCATTTTGCTTCCCTGAAGCAAATAAAACGACAAAAGGATTTGAAACTTCACGACCTTGACTACTAGTTAAATGAGAAGACTTCCCCACCAATACAGATCTCAACACCCAGTAAAAAATATTTTGACCAGAAATTAATAACACACTATTCAGGTAGCTGGAACCAATTACAGCTAATTTAAACATGGCCCTTAATTCAAAACTGGGTAAAAGGGGAGGTATATGACACAAACGCAGATTGATAGTCACTTTTATGATGGGAGGAAAAAACAGGGTGACAGGAAACTTGTATGAAAAGAGTTGACGTCTAAGAAACGCCTAATTTGAATGGAAGCATTACCAGGCCAGGGGATGCTGCTTCTTTGTTCATCTCAGGTGAATTCTTGACGTCTGTCTTTCCATTTTCAAATAAGGACGCTTCATTTTGCCTTGCCGCATGAAGACTTGATGTGCAACTTGCCAAAACTCGGACAACACAACCCAATATTATATTGAGAAATGGACTAACAAGCATTTCATCAAAAACAGCAAGCACTTCTTCAATAACATGCATAAAACCATATTTCTTCTTCCATGACAATGCTACTATACTTTCTGTTGAGAAGTACTTCAAGATGTTAGTCGCTGACGCATTCATTGAAACCAGGTGTAAGTTCCAAAACCAGTTAGCACTTGCATCAGCTTCCCTTGGAATAATGTTCAAGGGCTTCAATAACAGAGCAAAGAAAAGTGGAAGCTCTATGGTATCGAGTTGTGCAAAGAACTGAAGGACAGCTTTTCGAAGATTTACACTGGCTTGCTGCCATAAAAGAAATATCAAACTCAGTATTCTTTGTGATTTTGATTCCTTTAATATATAAGATTAAGCCGCCACCTATACTATCAAATTGAAGACGAGCGATCCTTCATGACAACTTTATGCATAATAAACAACCAAACACTCATGTCTGCTTAACTAAATCCACTGAGAATGTTCAAGATTAACCAAATAATTTAAACCAGTCAATCAATCAAACCAAACAACCTATGTATGCAAGTAATGCTTCACCAACAAACAATGAGATCGTTCAAGTATAATCAAATATGGCATACTGATTAGTAATAAATCAACCTGAATAACCCATACACGCAAGTATGCTCTACAAACAGTAACAAATACTGTAAAATCTCACAAATAACAAAGATGTTATTCCGAGTATCATCATAAACCATATATATTGTACCCAATAAAGAATATACCTTACGGGAACCAAGAACCTTCAATTTTCTAACTTTTGGCATCAATAAGCAAGTAACTAAAGGTACAAGCTTAGATCTGTGTCGTTGATCAATTTGATTTTTTTCTTTTGACAAGCTCCACCTTGTAAGTTCTTCTCTCAAAGTCTTGGGGGAGATCAAGTTTTTTAGATGTTGTTCATATGGGATCAAGAAGTCATCTTTCCACATTAAGAGACAATCAAGGACCTTGCTTTGTATTTCAGCATCATTATCGTCCAAAAGTCTAGAAAAATTCAACCAAAGCACGTATATATAGAAGCATTAGAGTAAAGAACCAGCAGTTTCCTCTATGAAAGAAATATACAGAAGCAAGAAGATGATTCAATATAAATCTTTGTGACATTGAATAAAAGAGAACAGGCGCTTCATTAATTATAATACCAACCTCTGCTCCAAAACTTCTTTAAGAAAGTCACTCTTGTAAAAAGACTTCAGGTTACGGGTTTTTCTCAGCAAGTTTAACCACTCCTTCAGCACACATTTCCACTCCTTGCTTTTGCAGGCATATTGTTTGAATGAATCGACACTGTAATTTCAAAGGACAAGCAAAAGAACATTGTAAATAAGAAAACTGCAGGAGTGGAGTAAACATTAGACCTGTAAAAATAAAATATGAGGTACGAAACCATTTATAGATCACCTTTCCACATGACCAATGTTGTAGCCTAAAAATGTTAAGAACAGAGGCAACATCCGTTGAGACTGAGATTCAACAATAGTAGAATTTTTTTGTAATGATTGAAGCACCAAGGATAACAGAGTAAAGAGTGGTGTACTGTCTGGTGAAGGCACAACAAATGAGCGGAAACATCTGACTAGATCTGAACGACAAAAAGTGTGGAACCAAACTTCAAAAAATTATTCTGAACCCCTGACATAGCAGAGAGAATATGCCACTCTTTATAGCACAGAAACAAGTTTTTTTTTTCTTTTTCTCTTTTTCATTTTTTTTGGGGAGGATTAAGAGCACAGAAACGGTATTACTTAAGCATGAATCTTACATATGAAAAAAATAACTTTTTGTTTAACCATAAAATGACAAACAGCTCTTCTACTGAAACAAGGAACTTAACTATGCATTCTAAAATTGGTAACCAACAAAAAGAGCATCAGTAGCATGATTATTTTAAATGAAATTATGAAGCTAAAAAAATCATAATGGCACACGCAAGCACACCATTTAGTTCATCAGACGATTCAGCAGTATCTCTGGCCGGTTGATCAAGTAGAAATAACCACTGCTGAAAATAACAGATAAGCTTATCCCACACAAACCCCGAGTGTCTTCTGATTAAAGAGGCAAGACATTCAGATGCTTGATCCCAAATATAGCTAAAGCGGTTTTGGAAAATGCCAATAATCCCATTTAAAGCAACCAATAAGTAAGCCTCAGGTATCCTTTCAGCCAACAAGGCCTTCTGCACTCCAGAGATTAATAATATAATCTTTCTGCTGGTAGATATTGAAGTAGGGGTCGATTCAATAAAGAGAAGTAGACGAAGGACCTGACACAATTAGAGAGTGAGTTCAGAGCTCTAAAGCACGAAGTCAAACAAGAAATAAAGGAACATGGACAAACTTACCTCACCACCTACTGAATCATCAGAATATGGTTCCAAATTTTCAGTTTCCATCTCATTATCAATTGAAGGGTCCTTTGTAAGGATGGCAGACCGCAAAGGCTCATAGTGACACAATATTCTGAGAGTAGATATACGAACCCCCTTATCTGAGTGACGCAAATTATCTGCAAACACCTGCACTGCATCCTCAACCTTACCAGCTTGAAACTCTTCAGAATAGATTCTTTTGCTGACATCAGCCTCCAATGCTGGCCTACAATTAACACGGTTAAGGGATACTACATGCTTCCAAGAACCCAAGTTAGAGATGAAATAATGATTAGAATATAGAACAAAAGGTCTAGAACGCAAACTTTTCAACCTACCGATAAATAAAATCCAAATAATCAGCTACAGCTACCAAGACTTGTGAACATGAGCTATATCTTTTGGCAAGGTACACAAGTTTGTTTAATTCTTCAAGCCCGGCCTTCTCACTAGAGAGCAACTTAAGGTAAGAACCTATGGTGGCACCAATTATGCTTTCCAAATTTTCTTTAGGGACGCCAAACATGTTGCCTAAAAGAGCATGAATAAATTCAACTGTAATTAATTAAGAGCCTCCAAAGGAGAGAAAAAATGGAGCACGTAAAAGTAGTAGCAGCCTCAACTAGTGCAATAAACAAAACCACAGCCATATTTTATATATCTATTTTGTGTATACGAGTGCAAAAATAAACAAAACATCAAAACCCTTCAGTTCCTCAACTAGAAGAAACACCTTTCCACTTGTTGTATAAGAGCAATAGATACTTATTATTGGTAATCTTATACACCCATCAAACCTATCACTGTCATAAAGAAAATAAGATGACTAACCAATCTGATATTAGATGATTAAACTTTACCTCCAATAGTACAAAGCCGATCAAGTGCATCAATCAAGTCCACTAGTAAGGATGAACTGGCTTGAAATTTTAGAATATATGGACAACAACGAATAACACCCCAAAAAATAGCCAATTTAGATTCATTAATATCAATCGTTGACGAACTGTGTTGCACAAAATCAGTGATCTCTTTAATCCAATGGCCAAGGATTTTTAGGATAAAACTATTAATCCTTGGAACTTCCTCTTCGGATGTCCATAACACTTCTGTTGGTAATCTCTCGCAAATGGAAAGCAGAAGATAAATAACTTCTTCAGGTGAAGATTCTAGCAATTCATTCATCGCTCTGAAAATGCAATAGCAGACCCGTTAGATTTCTCATTTCTCACCTATTTTGCAATATATATAAAAAAAATGATATATACCTTAAAATGTTAGTTCTGAATGCATATAGGACACTAGTGTCCTTCTCCATTACTTCTCGTACAAAAGTCAATAAACTAAAAAAACAAATACCTCAAATATGTTATTAAAATTAAAAAAACACAAGGTAATATATACCAAGAGTCACATTTTATGAAGGCCATGCTGCTCATACCTACTGCTGTTTAATTGAAATATTGGAGCCCAGCGCAATGAGCAACCAGAAATACATAGAGAGTCCTCGGAACTTTGAAGACCTTCAAGAATAACTAACATTAATTGCAAAATCGTATCAATGATTCCGGATAAATCATCCTCCATTGGAAGGCTTGGAGTTGTGGCAAACTTCAGCACAAGTAAGTCTATGAGCTCGAGCATTGGTTTGTAATCTGTGAAACATAACAGATCAGCAGCATTCGTAGAACAATAGAATTTTAAGAACATGGCCAACACTAGCAAATTGGAAGAGAGGAGTACTTGTCAGATATCTAACCATGAAGTTTTTTCCAATTCACATTCTGAGCTGCTGAAGCAAGAAGCATCAAGAGGTGATTTATATGAACCATGTAATCATTAGAAATGGCATCTGTTATTTCCTCAAACAAGCATTTCCATATCATATCCAATTCCTTGGGATCCATTTCTTCGCATAATCTCTGGCACATGCACTTGAACACTTCTAAAATGGGGTCTGAACCTGGAGTAGAGAGACAGACAGAAACCATAAGAGGAATAGAAATTGCTGTAACTGTTGTGGAGAGAGAAAGATATGGTCAGTAATCAAAGTACGGATAATCATTGACATATTAAATCACACAACAGTATTTGCAAATGGAACAAGGACAGGATTGAATCTCTCTCCCTCTATCTGGCAGGAATGCTATTAGGGTGTTATTAGAGTATTAAAAGTATATCAATAATTGGTTAGGAAAGTAGGTAGGAGAGTGGTTATAAATAGAGTAAGAAGGGATGAACTTAGGCATCATTATGGTGAGTGAATTAGGCTTAAGAGAGATCCAGTGTCCAAGTACCTCAAAACACTTGGCTTATCTTATAAGTTGTCATTCTTTTCTGGTTCCAGTCACCCCCACCACCTCTCTCTCGAACTACAGATTATATGGCATTTTAATAAGAGATATTTGGGTACCATTAAGCCAGCACACATCAAGGAGGCTGTCAGAGTGACACCCCATGATTAACGATGGCATGTCCATAAAACAAACTTGGTGAGGTTGATTAAGAAGTTTACAAACAATTAGCAATATATGGAACTAGTATATTTGATAAAAGAAATTCACCTTGGCTGGAGTCTCGGCCAATTTCAAATGTTGGACCACTAATCAAAAAGCGAAACACCAGTTCTGCTCTTGAATGAAACCTTGATGAGGTTCCTCTCATAGTGTAAAATAGCAGAGCACTAGCGCCATATTCTCTTGAAGCTAAAGGTTTTTTAACAACTTCCAATATTATCCGTTTAATTCCTGCATCAATTAAAAGGTGAAAAGGGTAAAAGATGTTGGGAAGTTATATAGCTTTATAGATTAACAAATGTGTGTGCGCGCATGTGTCAAGATCTTTCAAGACAATTAGCCATGACATTAATATACTGAATATACCAACATCCGTACGAATTTAGGGGGTCCTCTACAACATCTGAAGCTTTGTCCCTGGACATCAACAGTAGAAGGAACAGCTCTAGAGGATATTAATACGATCAGAAGGATGGATGCTTTTCATGGATGACTAGGAATGAATCACGCTTTCAATTAAATGGTTGAAAGTGAGACCAAGGACAAGCTGGTAAACCTCATGAAATATTGGATAACCAATTTTTTATTACAACCCTCTAATGTATGTAAAATAAATTAACTTTCTTTTTCATTATAATAAAATAAAATAAAATATTAGGTTCCTCTTGAAATAAATTAACAACTTCTCACAAAACTTATGATGGAATCTTATCTTAACATGTCTTCTCAAATGAAAATTCTTGACTACTTTGGGAAAAAAGTTTTTAACAGCACAATTCAGTTAAAAAGCGTATTTTGAAACATTGTGTATACTCCTAGGTAATGTCATAAGAAGAAATCCTAAAGAAATTTCCTACAGCCGCCTATCAAAAAGAGATTAAATTTCATTTTCATTTTTTTTAATGAGAAACCATACGTCCATTGAGAGAAATGTGAGGCCTTCTATAGTAAATACTCATGCAAGGAGGGGTAAAAAAATGTAACTACACCTGAGAAAAGTTAGTTGTGTTCTCTGGTCATGCAGTTAATGTAACTACACATGAGAAAAGTTAGTTATGTATTCTAGGCGTACAGTTATGTGGGAGGGAATAGGGATATATGTTGGTCTGTCCGTTTGGGGAAAGAGAGGTATTATTTTGTCGTAGGAAGGAGAGCTTCGGCCCTCTCTTTAACAGTGAGTTATCTTTATATTGCCTTAAGGCTCTTTTGTGAAGTTTGAAGATGGACATTGTAGAGGAGATACCTTACAAACAAATTGACAATACAGGGGAATAAAAAGAAAATAATAGTAATAAAGCCCTTCAAAAGGAGCCAAACTAAAATGATTGCTGCCAATTGACCAAATGATTGCTGCCAAATACTCCCACTCCTTTGAACAATAAAATCTCTCATGATTTTTCAATAACTCTAGTGTTACATGTTTCTATCTCTTTTAAAAATTAAAAAAAAAAAAGAAAAAAGCTTAACATTATAAGATATCACAGTTAGGATGTACCAAACAGTTAGGATGAAAACATTATACGATATCACAGCATAATATTAGGTTCCACAATTATGTCTCTAAATAAATACAAAACGGATGAAGTTGAGGGTCTTCAATCTATTTTCACTCTTTCTTTTTACTTGGTAAACAATTTCAATAGCGTACTACAAACAGAAAAATAGGAAGACCTATAAAATACTAGCATCTAAAAAGCTTAATATTGAAAAGTCCTACCATTTTTTAGCTGATCAACTGGTGCATTCCTTAGCAAGAATGATGTCGCCTCAGCCATAAAATCTTGAATGTAATCTTTAGAGTAATATCTTAAGGTCACTGTAACCCTAAAAATTCAAATAAACGTGCATGAGCACATACATACATTTAATGAATATTCATGATATCAATAAATAATCAAGGAGAGATCATGAAAATATCGACGAGCTTTGTTTTCAATTCTTCTTCAGTCAAGATTGGGGTAAAATGCCTAATCCACATAACCATAAAAGTATCATAGTGGCTGCTTTTCACCTTATCTACTGTTCTTTCATACTTTAACTAGTGATACTACTAAGCTCGTGATTTTCAATCAACTTAACATGTATGTTTATTCTGTCTTCACCACGTACACTTTGCATCTACTTAAGTAGAATAAATCCCACCACCACCATAGAAATGGGCCTTTTTAGACCAATGGCCCAACAAGAGAAATTTGTGTTGTAATATTTATGTAATTCAGACTAATATAAAAGGTTACACAAGAGACGACATTAAAAAATTCATACATCCTTGGTATAGATGTGGGACCTTGATAAGCATACAGATACGTTCTTTTCTTCACCACAATAAAGAATAAGAAGCAAAAGAAGACTTACCTTAGCAAATCGACAATATTTCGTGTAAGATATTTTTGCAAGTACATCATTATATATGACCAAGATGTAAAAATCTGCAAGAAACATGATCCAGCCTTAGAATAAAACATCAAGCATGGTATCAATGACTTGATATGTAAAAATTGAAGGCATAGTGTATATATACCTGCTCAATAATTTCTGGCTCCCTAGCTGCACCACCTTCTAGAAGAGACACCAATGCATCAGTTAATTGAGACAGGTATCTGTCACATAATGATATCATAAGGCAGTAGAAGAATAAAAAAAATAGCATTGTTAAAAGACTCACAACCATTCACATAAAAGTATATCAATGAAATGTATTGTTTCTGTTTTAAAAATAATACAAGACTCACAACCATTCACATAACAAAGTTGTTGTAGTGAGTTAGCTAAGTTTAATAGTTTTGGTTAAATTCTATTAAATTTTTTAAAAACAAAATTTGTCATTAAATCCTTCATACGGAGTTAACCTCTTGAATTGAAGAGCAAATTCAAGATTAAGGGTTCATTTCAAATCAAGATTAGAAAATTTATTCATGTTTGGGCAAGCATTTCACTGACAATGAACAATTTCAGGAATTTGAATCAAATAAACCTCAATTTTGGTCCACATATTAAGAAAGCAATTGGTTTTTCCTGGCTTCATTAATTATCTTGAAAATGAGAGCATTCAGACGGCACCAAAGAACTTGGAGGAAGAAGTTTCTTATGGGTTTGGCGAATATTTTGATGATGACAATGATCGAGCAGTGACGAAAACTGTAGAGGATTTCTTGGCATTTACTCATTATTTGATGAACAAGATGAATTTTTATTTTGTGCTGAAAATCTCTTTGCTGAAAACAAGGAATAAATAAAGAGAGAATTTTACTAATGTAAAGTTCTAGAATACATAAGAGGGAGTCTATATTTATAGAGAATTGAAAGCAAAATAAATAAGAAGCCAAATATGAATTTACCCAATTTATCATGATCCTATTACATCAGGAGAACTACATGAAACAATCTTTGAGCCACAAAATAATGTCAAAGAAACACTTTCCTCTAGTTCTCCGATCATTTGGTTGGAAAAAAATTATACTCTAAGGTTAAAGATTTTTGGTTATGACTCGTGTTTTGTTTTTGGTGATTATTTTGAGGTGGCAGTGACAGAAAAAATGGTCAAGAAACCTGAAAAGCCAAATTTGATAATTTTCTGAAGTTGCTTAAAAATCAAGAAAAGCATATTAATCCCGGAAGAGTTCTCAGAAAACCAAGTATTCAATAAGCAATTGGTCCTTCAATGGATTGGAAACATTTTCAATTCAAATGTTATTGAACAATAGAAAAAGTTATTTTTTAGGATGAGTTTTTTTTTAAAAGAGGGAAGGAATTGATGTAGTGAGTTAGTTTAATAGTTTCTAGTTTTTTAAATACATAGAACGTCGTTAAATCCTTTACAAATGGAGGGTTAATCTCTTGCATTGGAAACTTCTGAATCATCACAAATTCCTTTGGTTACATTTCCTGGAGAATTCTCCCCCACGTCATTTAGGCAACATCAATATTGTTTATACTGTTGCATGTGGTATATATGGTTGTGAATTAAGAATCAAATTTGATTATCTACAATCTAGGAAAAAAGAAACAAATAAAAAAAAATTGGTACAGGAAGAAAAAAGAAAAATAAATGAATTGACATAAACAATACCAATCAAATTTAGGAAGCCCCTGTGAGGGGGGAAAAAGAGATAAAGCACAGAAATACAAACAAGATTTTCAGTCCAAGGGATAAAAAAAATTGGTACAGGAAGAAAAAAGAAAAATAAATGAATTGACATAAACAATACCAATCAAATTTAGGAAGCCCCTGTGAGGGGGGAAAAAGAGATAAAGCACAGAAATACAAACAAGATTTTCAGTCCAAGGGAGAAGGAACTAACGGCAAAAAATCCTCCAATAGATCTCTTGCTAAAGCCGCAATCAATCTGAAATGAAAAGTCACAAACTTCATACCTTACAAGAAAATAGCATAAGAATCATAGCTTGAAATTACAAGAAAAATTCAGAAAAACTGAAGAAAATATGGCCTAATCAGTTTGCTAATACAGTGAAGTAAATAAAACAACCATAATGGCTGGCTTATTAGTACTTTTTTTAAAAAAAAATGAAAACGAGGCTTTTTCATTGATATAATGAAATGAGTCAAAAACTCTAAGCACAAAGAGGCAAACAAAGAAAAAAGTACAACGGAAAATTCGGAACAAACCGAACAATAAAAGAAACTAATTCTTAGAGGCAAAAGAAGTCTAACTAAGATACAAACAACAAAGGAACAAAATTTTCCAATCGAGCAATCTTCTGGCAGAGAACGAAGCTTGAAACTTGAGAGACAAAGAACTTTAAAAGCATATGAGGCTAGAAGCTGAACTCATAATCAGATTGACTAACAAGCTGCCAAAGAAACCTCCCCTAAAACTGAGCCAACCAATTTTCTTATACGACCTTACAACGCCAGCCAAAACAAAGGTAGACCACGGTAGGAGGAGAACACCAAAAAGAAATTTTAAGAAAAGGTTAGGTAAGATTTGGTTTTCATAAAAGAAATTTTAAGAAATGAGCTTAGACATAAGACTTTGTTTTAAACCCTAGACATGGAGCAAAACCTTTAGAACCAAAAAAAAAAAAGATTGTGTTTGAATTAAACTAAGTTCACGTGAACATATAGGTTTAATAGCTTAGTCTCCTAAATATACTTCATAAAAGGTTGAGGTGTTGAATTTGATTCACTATGCATTGATTTCGAGTTAAAATTGTGATTGCATATTAGGCTACAAGTCCTTTTAAAGGGTGATGGCACCATAAAAGTGTCATTTTTCCTAGCTTAATTCAGGCTCGTCCGTGGATTTAATGAGTTTATTTTGCTATTTTGTAGGTATTGAGCATCTAAGAGGTAGAACGAACCTTCAGAGTCGAAATGGGACAAAAAACGAGCCAATTTGGAGGTCCGAAGTATCAACCATGAAGAAAGGAGGAAAAATGACAAAAGTGCCCTGGGGCCAGCGTAGCTGCGCTCTACCAAGTGCAGCGCACAGCGTCGCGACACTGAGGGTTGCGTTGCGGCTTCTCTCGAGAACGCCGCGACGCTCCTACCAGCGTAGCTACGCTCTCGGCATTTTTTCTATATAAGGGCACGATTTCTTTAAGACAAGGGAGAGGAGTTTGGCCGATTTTGAGAGCCCTCAGCTCGATTTTGGCCATTCTAGGCCAAAACCCATGAGATTTCCTTAGTTTTTGAATTGCACTTCTATATTTTGGCATCGGGATTCAAGCTTTGATGAACAGTTGAAGGCCGAAAGGTCGATTTTGTGGTTTGTTGGGTAACTTTCTATGGATTTATGAGATTTTGGTGAATGTCTAAGGGTTTTCCTGATTTCCTCTTGATTTCCATTCTTTGCTTTAATTTCTAGGATAAGCATGTTAGTAGATTAAACTGACAACTTAATCGTGAATGTTTGTATGTTCATTCACCCACGTTATGCATGTTGTAGGTGTCCATAATTGCATCTAAAGCATGCTTGATTCTAGTAGAAATAGGTTCTAGTTCTAGTTATAGTTATAAGTCTATTGCTAGCTATCTAGGATCGTTAGGTTAGATATGGTCAATTTAATCTAACATCCTAATCAATCCAAGAACGTAATGCAATTAACTAAGTGAGTAGCCTTTATAACGAGCTTAGTTAATTTAGAAGTCGACAGCATGTTGATTTGCATTAGAGAGTTTGTAGAGGCTATCTCTACATTCGATTAGGCCTGATAATTAGAAAACCCATGAGCCTTTGCATGATGAATCAATGAATTAATCAGTAGATGACCCAACAATCTCTTAATCAGCAAAGGTAATCTCATGTATTGCCCTCTCTCTCTCGATCTATCTTACTTTTCCGCACTTTAATTTTCCTGCATTTAGTTTTCCTGTCAACCCAAATTCAAAACCCCCCATGTTTACTACTTTCCAAGGGCTTATTTAGCTCAGAGAGATTCCATCGGGGCTCCCTATGGTTCGACCCTAGACTTGCCGCTTATGCTATGCCATCGTTGTATAGATAGTAGTTTGGTGAATTATAAATTTATTTGAATGTCTGAGAGAGGTTTACGACACTCATTCTTCGGTTGATCAAAGGGGATCCCTTCTTACCCATTACTACTTTTTCTTTTCAAAAACAACCACCTTCCCAATTTATTTCGCATTGGTTACCAAAGTTACAGTTTTGAAGAAAATCTATGCTTGAATTTGACACGATACTTAGAATGTTTCCGTTCATTAATTGTTTGACAATGTGCACTAGCACTAGACTGAGAACTTTTTATTTAAAGGTTTTCTATTTTAGGCATACATGTTTTCAATAAATCAGTAACACACACACACACACGAACCACACATTTTTTTCAACTAGTCATAAACTTGACAAGATGGATATCTATTACTGCTCACTAGTAGGACTTGTTGAAGTTTCTTTTTTTTCTCTTCTTTTTTTAATAAGAAACAAGGACTTATTGAAATTTCATTTTATTCAAAAATATAAACACTAATAAATTTTTTAAAAGCAAATAGAACAAACTAAAACAAAAATTAAAGAATAGGGATTACAATTTAACATAGCTTTATGGTCAATCATCTGCATGGTATTAAACACAGAAACTGAAATATGAGTGACATATTATACCTTGGTTTTTGACTTTTGAGGGTTTTTTTTTTAAATAAAGTAAAATAGAAGACTGAAATACAAGTTAAGAATTAAGATATAATATCCAACACAGAGATGATTAACAAATAAGCTTGGCATACCTCAATATAGGCTCAAGAGATAGCCTTGCTTTTATCTCTACTCTCGAAAGAAGATTTGAGAATATAGACTCCTTGTGCAGTATCACTAGAGGTAATGTTTGTGCCAGTGGAATAATTTCCTCGTAACAAGAAATAAAGTCCTCTGCAGTATTTAATTCCTGCATTGGTGAAATACATTTAAAAAATGAAATGTTAACATATTTTTACTGGTAAAAGATAATAAAAACTCTAGTCAGTAATCTTGTGTTTATTTAGATCCAAGTAGATGATATATTTACATGTTTATTGGGGAAGAAAAATGCGAGGCTTTTGAAAAGCATCTCGATTCCAGTAAAAAATTAATTATAGAAGTTTTTCACACAACAAAAGACCTTACTACTCTTCAATTTTTCCTCCCTCACTTGGTGTCAATTCTGATACTGAATTTGAAGTTAGCATGAGCAGTGTGGAATCATATATGAAGCTTTTGGTTTATTATTTCACACGACAAAAGAGCTTACTACACCCTTGAGATTTGAACATGGAGGATGATGTTTTTGTAGATTCTTATTATGAAGCTTTTGGTTTATTATTTCAGTATTGTGATGAGGGAACTCCTAATCTCCTTTTTTTTTTTCTTTTTAATAAACTAACTGCTTTTATTGAGAAAAAATGAAAGAATACAAGCACATACAAAAAACCAAGCCCACAATAACACCTAGAGAAAGGATTTCCAACTAAGTAAAATATTACCTAGAGAATAACTACAAAAATTCTTCAAAACCAAAGCCCAAAGGATTTCCAACATCAAACTCTTGAAAGAAGCAATTCTACACAAACCCTACAAATTGACACTCCCAAAGAAGGTGATCCGAGTTTTCCCCCCGCCTTCCAACAAAGGATACAATAAAAAGGGCCCAATAACAAAGGCATCTTTCTCAAAAGTCTATCCAACGCGTTCACACGATCGAGGAACACTTGTCAAGAAAAGAACTTAACTTTCTTTAGAATTTTAATTCTCCATAAAACATCAAAAAGACCGACTCACAAGTAGGGGAGGGGCCAATAAAATCCTAAAGAAGGTTAGTTGTGCTGAGATTTGTTTGGACTTTTGTGGTTTTGGAGGTCTGCCCCTTTTGTTTGCTTCAAACTTTCCTTCCAGCTCTTCAACTATGCTTTGGTTTTTCTCTTTCAAGCTTCTAAGTGCACTCTGTTAATCTGCTAGCAAGGCTGATAGCTCAGCTTCTATTCCACATGACTTTCTTTGTGGTTTCAGCTTCGGTGAAAAGTTTCTCTTCAGCTTATTGTCCTCTCAGTTTTCAGGTGTTTTAGTCTTCCTCTTCAAAAGTTCCTGCTGTATTGGAGACGTATTATCTTGTCTTCAAAGGCATTTTTGGGTTTATTCGGGGGGTTTCCCGAGTGTTTGGCACCAGGGGTTCTTTCTTTGCAAGTTTTTTCTTTGTTTATTTCAAAATCTTCCGTCTTTTTTGTGGGTGTTCATGTTTCAAATTTGGTTTGAGCCTCAATATCTTTGCAAGCTTGTTCTATCCAGGTTCTTTATTCATTATTGGGGCACTTTTCTATTCTTTTTGTTTCTCGTTTTGTTCTTTTTCCCTCCCTTGTGGAGTTTCTATCTTTGAGCATTAGTCTTTTCATTTATTTGATTAAAAGTTTTGTTTCATGTAAAACGAAAACAAAATGATTACATACTATAGCCACTTCATCAACCAAAGCCCTCAAACAGTAATAAAATGACAACCGAGTAATAAGTTTATGCCAAACGAGATTAGACATATGTCATAAAAATATTAGCAACTAAAAGGGGTAAAAAAGAAAACCTCCACCCTCCAAAAAGAAAGTTAGCATAGACATACCCTCCATTCCATAAGGCAGTCCCGAAAAAAGCAGGATCCCTCGGATGGCTCAGACTTAACTTTATCAAGGCTTCTGTATACATCAATGTCAATTTCTTGTACTCTCTGGGAGAATGTCTGGAACTGTAAAGCAGGAAAAAGAAAAGGACAGTACCTCAAAAATATGGACAAAATAATTATCATAAAGTATTTGGAGAAAGGGAAAGTCGCTAGAAAAAGAAATACTAAATAATAACCAACAACTCGCTATTTTGCAGAAAAAAATAGTCTAAACTTCGTACCAGCATCCTGATATAAGCAAAGAGAAGAATAAAACCAAATAAACTCTGCCTCATATGTTAACCAGTAAACAAATATGCACATTTATAAAATTCAGGGGAAAATAAAAGCCCACCCCAGAATAGCTATCCCCCCCAATAAACACACTGCATTCGACTAGGGAACAGTAAGACATTGCAAATATTCAACCCAATATTCGACTAAGCATCAGTAAGATATGAAAAAAAAAACACACACGCACACTCAATTGTACTGGTTTCATGGTAGCCAAACTTAAGCACCTAATTATCAACGTAAAACATAAACAGTCCTGAAGATAAGCAGCAAAGAACATGCTTACAACAAAACGCCGGCGACCAGGGGATTTGTTGAGAGACTTGACAGCTTGTGCGTGAGAAGCCGTCGCCATGGAAGATCAAACTCTTTGAGCTTATCAAAACTTTAAGAACTTCAAATCGAAATAGCTTGAGAAAAAAGAAAAAAACACGATTAGAAAGAAGATAAGAATTGAATTCGGCAGTAGAACAGAGAGCTGGGTTTGTTCGGCTTCTATGGCGCGGCAGCTCCTCTCGGCCGTCGAGAGGTTTTAGAAAGAGAGAGGGCGGAGGGAATTTGTTCTTATAACTTCGCTCTTTAGGACTTTCCTTATGTGGTTTCTACTACTTTCTAATTTGAACTTGGGCTGGGCTTCTTATGTTTGATTTCGGCCCAATAAATTCAGTTAATGGGCCTAGCGGCCCATAGTAAACTAATGCCCTTGGAGTTGGATTTGTTTAAGATGATGTTTCTTTATATTAAAAAAAAAGAGTAAAATACAAGTAAATTAAAAGAATTTGAACCTCTGATACTTTTTAAATAGTATATTATGTTAACTAGTTGAGTTATTTTCACCTTAGAAATATGTCTAAATTGAAAAATAGTACTTTCAATGTTTTCATAATTTTCGAAGTCTTTTTCATTCTTTAACCGAAATTTTTGACCGTGCTATATTAATAGGATAAAAGTATCTTTTACCATCTTTATGCATAGTTTAAAATTTTTAATTTCATTAAATTAAACTACAAGCTTAAATAGATTGTAACCTCTTAGTTATATTTCTATATAGTTAAATTGAAAATTTTTCATTTGACTCCTCTATCGAAGTCCATAACATTTTTTTTAGAGTAGTATTTGAATGTAACTTAGATTGCGCTCATTTTTTTTTTTTTTTTGCATACTTTTCAATCATAAAGCAAAATAAAATAAAATATATTTTTTAAAAAAATTATCACATGATAACTTGTGATTGAGCATGTAGATGGGTTGCATAAAGATGGATACCTCGAGAGGCATCCAAGTATTTTTTTTTTTAATTTAAATAATTCATAGAGATTGAAAATCGAAAGCTCAAAGCCGCCTCAAAACTTCAAACACGATTCAATCATATAACATAAACCAATTAATAGGAAATTTGAAACCTTAAATACTTACTAAAAAGTCGTCGAAATAGTATTTATCCCTGCTGAACAGCAACTTCAAACCCACCTCAAATCTATACTGGAAACACAGTGGGTAAACACAATGGACGACGATGACTTAGGGCGGCAGTGGCGCGACGGAGGTGAAATCGGCGGCAAATGTGCGGTTGAGGGAGGATGAGAATGCGAACTGTGGGTTTTTCCTTCCTTCATGTACGAGAGTTCAAGAGAGGAGAATAAACCCTTGGGTGCCATGTGTCACAATCGTACTTCGCTAAACGATTGTGCGGCACTTGTCCTCGCTCAGGAACAAGTCAGCCAATTCAGATTCGAATCACCTTCGGCACACCGAGTGCCTCTCGCAACGACTATCCCCGTTTCTAGAGGGAAACGGGTTTAGAGAAAAAGGTTTTCGCAAACGATTTAGAAGAATGTTTGAGAAAAAGAATGTGTCGTAAGGCTAGAAAGCAAATAAGGGACAACAACGGCTTTATAGCTTACAACTCTCGGGTATGCAAGTATGATGATTAGTCTCACTCGCATATAGTACATTATAAGCTTTTACAAGAGTGGCACGGTTGCACGTACAAAGTGCTACGCCGTCGCGAGAAATGAAAAGTAAAGGAAAGCGATAAAGGAAAGCGGTAAACAAACATAATGAAATACATAATATGAAATGACATAGGGTTCGGAACGGTAATGTGGCCATAGGCAACACGCCCTAGACAAGCATGACCGTGACATCCTCCCCCACTTAAATGGTTGACGTCCCTGTCAACCGTCGCTGTTCGAACTCGACAACCTTGGCAGCATCTTGTTGCAGCTCTTCAACACGTTCCCAACTGATCTCTGCATCTGGCAGTCCCTTCCACTTGATGAGAAACTCCTGAACGTCTCTTCTCGGTCTACCCACTCGACGGGTACGTTCCGCCAAAACTTCTTCTACTTTTCTGTCTTCAGGGTTGGACATTGTAACTGGAGGTCTGACCGACTAATTACGAGTGTCATCATCTGGATCGGGATAATGGGGTTTCAAGTTGCTTACGTGGATGACGGGGTGAATCTTCATCCACGACGGCAGTTGAACCCTATATGATACCTTCCCGACCTTCTTGATTACTTCAACAGGCCCTTCATATTTTTGCACAAGACGCTGATCTCTTTTACTCCGAAATCGGAGCTGTTCTGGTCTCAGTTTGATCAACACCTTATCTCCGGCTCGGAACTCCAGGGGTCAACATTTCTGGTCCGCCCACTTCTTCATTCGTTTAGACGCCTTCTCCAAATAGGCTCGAGCCATCTCGGCAGTTTGGTTCCACTCCTTCGTGAAGTTGAACGCTTGAGGGCTCTTCCCTGCATATAGATGGTCCACAATATGAGGCATGAGTGGTTGTCTCCCGCTCACTATCTCAAAAGGAGTCTTTCCGGTAGACGAGCTCTTCTGACAGTTAAAACTGAATTGTGCCACATCAAGCATCTCGACCCAATTCTTCTGCTTGGCATCTATAAAATGACGCAAGTATTCCTCGAGCATGCTATTGAACCGTTCTGTCTGCCCATCAGTTTGAGGGTGATAGCTCGACGAGATATTTAAATTCGAGCCAAGCATTTGGAATAACTTCGTCCAGAAGGTTCCTGTGAATCTGCCATCACTGTCGCTCACAATATTCGCTGGGACACCCAGAACTTGACAACATTCTTAAAGAATAATTGTGCCGTCATTTCGGCTGAGCACATCTTTATTGTTGGGATAAATGTGGCGTATTTTGAGAATCTGTCCACCACTACGAGAAGTGCTTCAAATTCCTCGACTTTGGGCAAGTGGGTAATGAAATCGAGGGAGACGCTCTCCCACGGTCGTATTGGGATTGGCAGGGGTTCTAACAGCCCTGCTATCTTCGCTCGCTCGACCTTGTCTTGTTGACAAATAAGGCAGGTCTTGGTAAATTGCATAACATCGTCGCAGAGGTTCGGCCAGTAGTAACCTTGCTTCAATAGTGCATAGGTTCTCTGCCAACCCGCATGACCTTCCCACCGTGTGTTGTGGCACTCTTCTAACAACAGCTTCCTCAAACTCCCTGCTCGGGGTACATACAGGCGGTTACCCCTGGTGAACAGGAGGCCTTCCTCTACCCAAAACTGTCTTGTCTTCCCCTCTTTGGCTAGCTGGATTATGGCTTGGGCAGCTGGATCATTCTGCAAATGGTCCTTGATGGACTCACGAACTGAGCCCTTTAGTCTACTAGCTTTCAAGTGTGTTAACATGCACAGGGCCGCATGTTCACTCTTTCGGCTAAGGGCGTCGACGGCCTGATTGGTTCGCCCTGGTTTATGCTCGAACTGGAAGTCGAATTCGGCAAGGCACTCTTGCCAACGAGCTTGTTTCGATGACAACTTAGGTTGGGTGAAGAAGTGGCAGATCGAGCTGTTGTCGGTCTTGACGACAAACGTTGCACTCAACAAGTACTGTCTCCAGGCCCTTAGACAATGGACCACGACCAACATCTTCTTCTCGGAGGCAGCATACCTCCTTTCGGCCGCATTCAGCTTGCGACTTTCGTATGCGATAGGGTGGCCGTCTTGGAGGAGGACGCCCCCTAACGCAAAATCTGATGCATCTGTTTCCACTTCAAAAGGTTTTGTTGCATCCGCTATCCCGAGGATCGAGCTTTTTATCATACCTTTCTTTAATTCATTGAAAGCTTCTTCGCACCTTGGAGTCCAACTCCATTTCACATCCTTCTTCAACAGTTCCGTCAAGGGTTCTGCCCGTCTCGAGAATCCTTCGACGAATCGCCTGTAGTAATTTGCTAACCCGAGGAAGGACCGTAATTCGGTCACAGAAGTCGGGACCTTCCAATCTCGGATGGCTGAGATCTTACCTTTTTTCATACCAATTCGACCGCATTCGATCATATGTCCGAGAAAATTGATGCGTTGTTGGGCGAAGGGGCATTTCTCCCTCTTCACATACAGTTGACTCTGCCTCAACTTTTCGAAGACCGACTGCAGATGTACTTGGTGTTCTTCCATGGTCTGGCTATAGACCACGATGTCGTCCAAGTAAACCACCACAAATTTGTCCAGATATTCGTGGAATACCTGGTTCATCAAAGTACAGAAAGTGGCGGGGGCATTGGTGAGACCGAAAGGCATGACCAGGAACTCAAAAGCCTCATATCTTGTGACACATGTGGTTTTCGGCGCATCTCCCTCTGCAATACGAATTTGATAGTATCCTAACCGAAGATCAAGTTTTGAAAAGTACTTGGCCCCATGGAGGCGGTCGAACAAGTCGGTGATTATGGGTAGTGGGTATTTGTTCCGAACTGTGAGTTTATTCAAGGCCTGATAATCGATACACATACGAAGGCTTCCATCCTTCTTCTTCCGGAACAGCACAGGGGCTCCATAAGGAGCTTTGGCAGGTCTGATAAACCTTGCACTCAACAACTCGTCTAACTGTTTTTGCAGCTCTGCCAACTCTGACGGGACCATGCGATAGGCGTTCTTTGCGGGGGGTTTTTCCCCAGGCAAAAACTCAATTTCGTGGTCTATCTCCCTTCGCGGAGGTAGAGACTTCGACAAGCTGTCAGGCATAACATCGCCATATTCTCTTAACACACCTTGGATCTCATCTGGTATCGTCTCTTCTAGACTTTTGTCTTCAATCACAGGGATGACCATGAACGTGGGTTCATCACGGACTAGTCCCCTCTTCAGCTGGAGGGCTGATATCATCTTCAACCCATTCGGTTGTTTGATACTAGCAGAGACAACAGTGAGGTTAGACCCCGTGATCGCCAGACACTTCGCCAGGGGTATGGGGATCACCTTGTGTTCGAGGAGGAACTCCATCCCTAACACAACGTCAAAATCGTCCATCTTCACGATCACAAAATCGGTCTGGCCACTCCACGACCCCAACTTTATGTTCGTTCGTCTCGCGATTCCCATTATAGGTAGGGCTGCAGAATTAACGGCCTTCATTTTTCCTGTGTCTTTGTCCCAACGTAGGTTGAGTCGTTGGGCCTCCGTTTCCGTCATGAAGTTATGGGTAGCACCAGAATCAACCAACGTGTTCTTGGCCAACTTTTGGTTCACCCACGCTTCTACATACATGAGCCCCTTCTCCACAGAGTCTTTACTCCCGTCTGCCTTCTTTTGAAGGGCAGATAAGAACTTAAGGGCCCCCATGCGAGGGTTCTCCCCCTCTTCTACGGCTGCTACACCCGGCTCCACAGTCTCTCTTTCACGGGCCGAATCCTCTGCCAATGAAGCTTGGAGGGCCTTGAGGGCCGCTTTGTTCGGGCACTCGACCAGTGTATGAGGCCCTTTACACAAGAAGCAGGTAGGGGGACCTCTTCTATAATTGTTCTGGGGCTGACCCTGTGCATTCCCGAAATATCCACTTCTTTGATAGCAGGGTTTACGATCCGCCCCTCCGGTCCTGTCTCTTCCCCCACTTTTAGGGAAACCAGATCTATTTGATTTATTACCTCCACTAGAGGAGGGTTGGTTTCGTTTCTGCTCTTGGGGCGCATCGTTGTTAAGGTCAAATAACCGTTCTGCAGCAGCGTAGGCTTCTGAAAGAGTTTGAACCCTTTGTTCATACAACTTCGTCTTGGCCCACGTCTTTAACCCTTCGACAAAGCAGAAAACTTTGTCTTTCTCTGACATATCCCGGATATCTAACATTAATCTGGCAAATTGCTTCACATAATCCCTGACGGTCCCAGTGTGTTTTAACTCACGTAACTTTCGCCTTGCCATTATTTCCACGTTCTCGGGGAAGAACTGAGAACGTAAATCTTGCTTCAGTTTTTTCCAGGTGTCGATCGTACATCGACCCTCTTGGATGTCCATATAACGGGACCTCCACCACAACTTGGCGTCGTCTGCAAGGTGCATTGTTGCCAGCATAATCTTCGACTCTTCTGTCGCCGTGTTTGTAGCTTTGAAGTATTGTTCCATGTCAAATAGGAAATTTTCCAAAGCCTTTGCTTCCCGAGCCCCACTGAAGGGCTTCGGTTCAGGTACCTTCACTCTATTGAACGGCCCCACACCTCCAGCTGGTGTTTGGTTTCCTACCGCTCGCATGGTGATGTTTACTCTCGCATTCACATCTGCGATCTCCGTCCTGACAGCGTCAAGGGCGGTTCTGAAATCTTCCGATAAGTCAGTCATCATCTGAATTATCGCCTTCTGGGAGCTGTCTAATTCTTCGACTCGCTCCTCCACACGGGCCATTGAGCCCGACGAGCTTTCTCCTCGCTCAAAGCTACTAGATCTGGTAGCTTTTTCCTCTAGGGTCTCGACCCTTTGCAACAGTTCTTGGACGGGCATTCCGTCCAGGCGGCCAGCTACCGCATCGATTATGTCAGCTTTCTCTGCGATTTCCTGTACCCGCATCTTCAGGAAACGAAGGCTATCAGGCATATCTTGTAAATAGAGCATCTGCTCCTCCATCTCCACCAACCTGTCTGCTTGGGACTTGTTAAGTTGTTTAGGTGCCGACATGATTGTTGATTTCTCACTCAAGGAGCCAACTGGGCTCTGATACCAACTGTCACAATCGTACTTCGCTAAACGATTGTGCGGCACTTGTCCTCGCTCAAGAACAAGTCAGCCAATTCAGATTCGAATCACCTTCGGCACACTGAGTGCCTCTCGCAATGACTATCCCCGTTTCTAGAGGGAAATGGGTTTAGAGAAAAAGGTTTTCGCAAACGATTTAGAAGAATGTTTGAGAAAAAGAATGTGTCGTAAGGCTAGAAAGCAAATAAGGGACAACAACGGCTTTATAGCTTACAACTCTCGGGTATGCAAGTATGATGATTAGTCTCACTCGCATATAGTACATTATAAGCTTTTACAAGAATGGCACGGTTGCACGTACAAAGTGCTACGCCGTCGCGAGAAATAAAAAGTAAAGGAAAGCGGTAAACAAACATAATGAAATACATAATATGAAATGACATAGGGTTCGGAACGATAATGCGGCCATAGGCAACACGCCCTGGACAAGCATGACCGTGACACCATGCAACTAATATGATTTTTTTTCTTTGTTGAACACACTTCAAAATGCTAGGGGTGATAGTCGGTTCGGTTTTGGTGGTTTTTGGGTCAATCAAGAACCAAACTAAACCAATTGGTTTTATAAAAAAGAGATCAAAACCAATGTCCAATAAAGAACAAAATCAATGGATTGATTTTTATTTGGTTCGGTTTATTATCGGTTTGGTTTTCGGTTTTGATATTTTCTTTTTTTTTTTCTTCCAAAATTTAATTTGTATTTCTAAATTTGTTTTGAATTGATCATTTTTACTAATTTTAAATTAAAATTGGATCCATTTCTTTTTTTATAGATTAAAATTAGACATTTTTATTTTTTTCTAGGTACTTTCTAAATAAATAACATACACACGCCATAATAATTGGTTTGTTTTTCTAA
Organism: Lagenaria siceraria; assembly: GCA_002890555.2. Lineage (NCBI taxonomy): Eukaryota > Viridiplantae > Streptophyta > Magnoliopsida > Cucurbitales > Cucurbitaceae > Lagenaria > Lagenaria siceraria. The sequence goes on from CM016488.1 coordinate 17,295,487, forward strand.
ACAATAAATATATATGCACTATAATAATTAAAACACTAAAAAATATCTAATATTGTTAGAGTTTATTTTTAAGAGTATACATATCTCGGTTTGGTTCGGTTTTGATTGGTTTTTCAAATCAAAATTCGGAACCAATAGTTTTTTTAGTTTTCTTCAAATAAAAATCAATAGGTCCAATTTTATATTAAAAAAGCAAACCAAACCAATAGATTAGTTTGAATTGATTTGGGTTTTCAATTATTCGATTTGTCGTAACACTCCTACAAAAGGGTGCAACACCCCAAAAATTTTTTTTGCTTTTCTAAAACCCATATAGATTTATATATTTCCTTTTTCCTTCATAAATTTTAAATATTTCAACATTGGTACCCAATAAAATTTAAATAAATCAATTTAATTTTAGTTTCATAATCCAAAATTAGAAGGAAATAAAGTACTAAATAATTTAATTTATTAATTTAAAATTGTCTAGAACTTGAGATGTCACAAATTTCATATATCATATCAAATGTTGTTGTCACATCTACACAAAAAAGTTAAATATAAATTGACAATAATAATCTCATTTGGTAGTTCCAATTTGCAAGACATTTTAAAAATTAAATTCCTATTTGATGATTATTTTATTTTTTATTTTTAAAAATCGTGTTTGAATTCTCACCATTTTTCAATATTTTCTAATTTTCTAATTAAGCATTTGATTTTTTTTTCAAATTTATAAAGCAAGAATAAATATTTTGATTGAAAATTCATTTTCATGTACCATTTTTTTTGTATCAATAGTATATCGCTCCTGATCCAAATTCATGTTAAGTATTGTATTTATATATCAGTAGTATATCAACATTCATTCAAAATTCAATTTCAAGTATATATAGTATTAATACATTGTTAGTTATAGTTTAACAATATTGTATCAATGCTCATACAAAATTAATTTCAAGTATCTCATTAGTATATCAACATTTCGATAGGATTGAAATTAAGTCAATGAATAATGTTAAATGATCAAACACTTCTTGACTGATAAATATGGTTTATGAATGATAAATTTGGTATATCCATTGTATAACTTATATACTTTATGTTTGGTATATTAGTCAGATATACCAAATATAAAGTATACCAAATGTATATATCAAATATACTACTAATATACATGTTGATACACCAATAAGGGTAAATTTGGAATAATAAAAACGAAAGCATGCTTTTATGTTTTTTTTTTTGCTATATTTGCAACTTTTGAAAAACTATTGCTAAATTTGTAAATTTAAGAATATTTTTTCTATTCTTGCAAGTGCCCCTTCGTACAATCATATTTATATTTGGTTTCAAACTCTTAAAAATGATTTTCATATGTTTAGAATTGATTTAGAATTATTATGTTTGGTTCCAAAAGTAATTTTAGAATTAACAAACTATTTAAAATAGTATTTTTAACTAAATAATTATGATAGATATCTATTTTTATTAAATTATTGTTAAATTTTCATATGCATGATTGATGTATGTTGGGTAAGAAAAATGTGTATAATAAATATCGAAAGAAAAATAAAAAAAAATGTATCTTATTCAATCCAGTTGTTTGTAATATCATCACAAAAATACTTAAAACCAAATATTATTGCTAAAGTGAGCATAAATCAATTGGCATACGAGCGTGTTAGTAACAAGTGGTTTGTGGTTCAAATCTCCTACTCCAAATTGCACTAAAAAAATAGATGTTATTAAGCATTTAATGACAGGCAATATCTGTCATCGTTTTGTCAATGATTTAAAATAAAGAGAGATGGTTTCACGAGTAGTTGACCAACAATATTTTAACAAAACTGAATTAGATAACCATTTTTCGAACTGATTTCCAATCAATCACCTACCAACTAATTCTTCCAAAATCAATTTGAAATGATTTTAGATTTTCCTAATATCAATTTTAGTTCATGTTAAACACCATCATTCTAAGGGGAAGTGACTTTGGCCGGAGAAAATTTTATTTTGACCTTCCCAAAATTACTCCAAAGCATACCCTTATATAACTTATTAATTAAAATAAGGGTAAAATATATTTTTAGTCACGAGATTTGAAGTATCCATCTATTTAGTCTTTGATGTTTTAAAATCAACACTTCAAATTTGAAAAAATAGTTTTATATGGTCAATATTCAGATTAATTTTATGATTAACAACTTTGTTGTTTTTTTTCTTAACTAATAATTTTGTTGTTAGTTCAATAATGGCTAGAGTGGGAAATCAAACTATCGACCTTTAAAATGATAATTAATGTCTTATTTACTAAACTATGTTCGAATTGACAAATAATAATTTTTTAACTTAGATAGTTGTGATAGATGTTAATAGAAGTCTATCAGGGTCTATTAGTGATAGAAATGATAGAAGTCTATCATTGATAGATGCTGATAGAAGTTTATGTCTATCAGTGTTTTTTCTGCTATTTTCTGTAAATAGTTTGACATTTTTTATATCTGTGAAAATTTTCCTAAAATATAATCACACTGTTTTGTTAAAATCAAGATTTATGTCGTTATCGATGAAAATATCGAGGTCTTAATTTTATAGAAATGTCGATGGAACTATCGATAAAATATCGATTGATATTTCTGGAAGATTTATAAAAGTAAACAAAATTACGAGTAAATAAATATTTTATAATAAACCAGTTAACATGCCTATTATTCATAGAACTTTGCACCATGGACAAAATTAAACGAACATCCTTAATTATTTGTATCATCTAAGTTTACAAAAATAAAATGTAAAATAAAATAAAAAGGTGCCAACTACGATAAAGAACAACAAAATCATACAAATTGGGTTGAAAAAAAGCATGTGGATTTTTTTTTAACAAGTGATTTCCTCTTGAGTCACCATGAATACAAAGTTGCAAAATCTCTCCCCTCAAGTGAAATATAAAATGATATATATATATGTGAGATTTTTTTTTTGGATACAAAACACACTAAAGTGAAAATATTAGATGGTCTCAATGTTGTTCAAACAACGGACATCCCCTAAATACAAATGGGACAACATATCCGGAAAAGAATTGAGCCGTAAAAGACTCACACCCGACGAACCATCACGAGCCAACAAGTGTGCCGCTTGATTGGAAGATCTTGACACAACTGACCGAAAAGTGGATAAACAACATTTGATATCTTCAATATAATTAGAAACCTCCAAGTAGATACCAGTAGTCCCTTTAAGCATTTGAATAAGAGATAAAGAGTCCGAAAGAACCAGAAGATTAGGAAGACCCAATCTCTCTACCAGCCTGAGACCCTTATACACAGCAGTGGCCTCAGCTCCCAACACACTACACAACCCTTCACGATGCCCAGCCAGAGTAGCCAAAATTTCTCCAGACTTCGAACCAATCACTCCACCAAAAGTAGGAGAGAAAGCAGCATCAACGTGTAAAGTATGCACATGCCCAAAATCAAACTGTAGAGGCGGCAAAACGATAGATTTGAAATGATCTATTTCAATTGGCTCGACGCCAACACCGTTAGCATAGTCTAGGATCCAATCACATCGATACTCCATAGAAGGGACTTTCTTAGAATGAATCCAATTATTCATATCCCCCCAAATTGACCATGCCACAATACATGTTGTTTCCAATTCATTGTCATTAAGGTGAGAAGCAAAATTCAACCAAATATCAAAGCAGGACATAAATTTTGAACAAAATTGCCAACCATAAAAAGAGAAAAAATCCCAAATGCTTCTCGCTCTAGAGCACCAGAATAAAGCGTGACTCACAGATTCTTTTTTCCTCCTACATAAAGGGCACCACGGTTCAGTATCCAGCATTCGATTCTGTAAGGAGACCTTATTAGGAAGACAATCATGACACGATTTCCACATAAAAATAGCAATCTTCCTAGGAATTCGAAGCTTCCAAAGGTGACGCCACCAATCCGACTGAGAATTAGAGCATGAGCCTTTACCAATAAGACGATCGAGAATAGCATACTTATAGCCACTACGAACCGTAAACATCCCATGCTTATCATAATGCCAGACCCAGTTGTCACTTCTTCCACTTTGACTGATTGGAATTCTTCTAATTACTTCAACATCCACCGGCAAAAGTAAATCATTCAATTTTTTTATATCCCATGTGCCTGCAGGAGAAATTAACTCAGCCACCACACACCGTTTCCCTTGGGTCCCAGGAGTGAAGACTCTAAAGGAAGAAGGTCGAGGTAACCATGGGTCCTAAAAAACCAACGTCGACTCACCATTACCAATAGATCTGCGAATGCCCTTCAATAAAACTTCCTGACCCCAACATAACCCTTTCCAAAGATAAGAAGCGGACCTACTAGCTCTGGCTTCCATATGGAACAAGAGGGAAAATATCGACCTTTCAAAACACGACTCACTAACAATAACGGATTTGTGAGAATTCTCCACACCTGTTTAGCTAATAAAGCTTGATTGAACAAATCAATGTCGCGAAAACTCATACCTCCCATCTCTTTAGGAACACATAATTTTTCCCACTTAAGCCAATGTACTTTCTTCCGACCATCAGACGAACCCCACCAGAACCGAGCAAAGAATTTCATAAGATCCAAACACATACCCTTAGGAAGACGAAAACAACTCATGGCATAAGTAGGGATTGCCTGAATCACTCTTCAAAAGAATCTCCTTCGCCCCAACTGAGAAAAACTTTTCTTTCCACCCTTGGAGAGCCCTCCAAATCCTGTCTTTCAAGGTTTGAAAATCTTGACTTTTTCTACGAGTAAACGAAGAAGGCAGCCCAAGATAAGAACCTAAAGTTGACGCCGGTCGGATCAACAAAACTCTCCCCAAATAAGTCCTACAAACAGAATCCACATTCGAAGAAAAGACCAAAAGAGATTTTTCAAAATTCACACACTGTCTTAATGCCAACTCATAAGATTTGAGGATTTGTCTTAGGAGACCAAACTCTTGAGCATTGGCTTTTAGAAAAGCCAAACTATCATCAGCAAAGAATAAGTGCGTAATTGGAGCACAAAGGGAAGAAAGAGGAATCCCCGACAAATGACCCTTAAGGTAGGCCAAAGTAATCATACTAGACAGACCTTCAGCACACAAAAGGAAAAGATAGGGAGAAAGAGGGTCACCTTTTCTCAAACCACGGGAAAGAAGAATGGACCCATGTGCCACTCTGTTGATCATGATAGCAGAACGTGCTGTAGAGACACAATCCATCACACTCCGAATCCATTCAGAGCAAAATCATAGGCGTAACATAATATGTCGCAAGAAACTCCACTCCACCCTGTCATAAGTTTTGCTCATATCAAGTTTCACAGCAGCATACCCAGCGTTTGTCCTCCTCTTTTTACTCAAAAAGAAAGACACTCATGACTTACCATAATATTATCACTAATTAATCTCCCAGGAACAAAGGCCGATTGATATACCGAAATAATATCACCAATTACCAACTTGAGCCTATTAGCCAAAGCCTTGGCCACTAACTTGTAGATAACATTACACAGGCTAATTGGGCGAAAATGAGATACTGACCTGGGATTACAAACCTTGGGAATAAGAGCAATGTTAGTCTGATTCCAATCTTTAACAGATGCTGTGCGATTAAGAATGGCCAAGCAACTATGAGTAACACTTTGCCCCATAGTCGACCAATATGTTTTATAAAAACCAGCTGTAAACCCATCAGGCCCAGGAGCTTTATTAGAATGAGTGTTCCTAAGGGCCATCTCTACATCTTCCTTAGTAAAGGGTTGGAGGAGCAATCTATTCATCTCAGGAGTCACCTTAGGAAGGACCCCACTAAGTGCTTTCTCCAACAATTCGCTCGAGGGGTTAGTAGAAGTAAAAATGTTCTCAAAGTATCCCACAAAAGTCTCCTGAATTCCCTGAACATCCTCTGTCCACACGCCATTACTGGAAACGATCCCGTGAATTTTATTCCTTCTTCGCCTCTGGGAGGCTTTTTGATGAAACCACCTCGTGTTCTTATCACCCAATTTAAGCCAATTTACCCTTGACCGTTGCTTCCAGTAGATTTCTTTTTCAACAGACAAAGCGTGGAGCTTCTTTTCCAAAGTCTGAATTAGACTAAAATCAATCGGAGGGGGTTGTTCATAAACTGCCTGGATCTCGGCTCTAACTTTGTGGATACTACCAGAAAGGCCTTTATTAACTACAGCACCCCATTTTTGGAGGTTGCGGGCACAAACTTTAAGCTTTAAGCTAATTGTAGCAGGATTCGTTACTGATCCTTCCCAATTCACGGATTCCTTAACAATTTTTTCACAATTAGCATGTAAGCGCCAATGATCATTAAACTGAAAAGGCCTACTCCCTTGTCTCCCATAGAAGGACTCAACCCCAGATAGCAAAAGTTCAATAGGTCTGTGATCTGATTTGGCCCATCTCAAATTTTGGACCCTGGAGTCAGGAAAAATGGAAAGGAACTCAACATTTGCTAAAAAACGATCAAGGCGGAGACAAACCTGATTTGGATAATTCCTTTTGTTGCACCATGTAAAAGTATTGCCAAAATAGCCAAGGCCCATGAAAGCACAATCATCCATTGCTAGACGAAAATCATCCATCAACAACTCCTCTCTTGACAGACCCCCCTCCTTTTCCTCATTCGAGAGTATCTCATTCAAATCTCCCCCCACCACCCAAGCTGAACTATCTGAATTATGTAACCTCCTTAAGAGATTCCACGTATGATGGCGTAAGTGAGTTTCAGGATGACCATACAGGCCAATAAACCACGAAACCTTATCGTTCCAAGTCACCTTAAGATCAATATGATGAATTGAAAAAGACCGAAGATCAATTTGAATATCGTCCTTCCATAGAAGACCCAAACCACCCTTTGCACCCACACTATCCACACAAAAACAACCATCATAACTTAATCGATTTTTCAATTTATTCAAGATAGAGACATTACACTTTGTTTCCGATAGAAAGCATAACGAGGGATTTAGACGTTTGAGCTCGTCCGACACCTCTCGGAATGCCCATGAACTCTCCAATCCACGGACATTCCAATAAAGGTTTTCATAATTCAAGGCGGGGCTGCGAAGCAGTCTCCGCCAAATCACCACTCGGTGCATATGATGAAGCCTCAACCTCAACCATCTTTTGCCTCTTATCTGGTGCTGTGTTAACAAGAGGTGGACCCTCTTTTCTTTTATCCAAAAAGGGAGCTGAAAGAATGATAGAAAGACCCTTTAATTCCCTGACCTTTTTCTTCCATGCAGTTGCCTTTGGGTTTTTACCTTTCAGATGAGCAGGTTTTTGTGAAGTGGGGCCCAGACTTGACTTAGTCTTCCCCTCTTTGGTCCGAAAATTTGATAAAGACACCTGGGCCCCCAAAAACTCATTGATTGAAGCAAGGTCCATTACTGGCTCATTTAGGTCCTTAAAAAGGGGGATATCCTTTCCAAATTTCATAATATTGTGGCCCCCACCATGAGAAAAGAGAAATAAATCTCCCTTGCCCACCGAGATATCCTCAAAAGTTGAAGATAAATTTTTCCTGCAATTACTGTCATTAATAGCCACCTATCCATTCAAAAGAGTGAAATTGTTATTCCCACCGAGAATCATGTTAACTTTACCAATTTGAACCGAAGGAGAAACCGTAACATCCATAGAATCTGGAAAGAACGAAACACCTCCTTCAAGATTCTTTGAAACGGCCTCCCCCGCCTTAGCTTCCGGTAACGGCGAAATCTCCATCGCTGAACCACCTGAAACTGTCGCCGCTAGCTTTTCCGGTGTCGACCTGAACTGAGAAAGGCTCGACTGGGTTAAGGGTTGAGGCAAAAATTGAGGCTTCACGAACACAGAACTCGAAGGTCCTTGTTTTTTTGTTGACTCTGGCGTACACTCTAATTTAGAGCTCAACAATTTCAGCGTGAGTCAAAACTAGAGGGTCTTTTCGAAAATTTCAACCAGTTGCCATACTGATGTGGGTTGTCTTGTTTGAGATCAGATTTATAAAAATCGTTGCAATCCTTGAAAAGATGTCCGATTATTCCACAGAAAGAACACAACTCCGGAAGGCGCTCATAACGCATCGCCACCCATCGGCCACCAGAGGTGCCTTCAAGGTTAATCTTTATTCCCCTACGGTTTGGCTTTGAAATGTCAATAAGGATCTGAACTCGCAAACTCTCGCCCCAATACATTGTGTTTTCTTCCCCCTCAAAATCATCAAAAATTCCAATAACATTCCCCAATTTTTCGGCCATCAAACGATTGAAACAACAAAGGGATAGGTGAAAAAAATGTACCCAAAAAGGCACCCATTTGAAATCCATCTCCGGTGGCTGCACCCCTGTCAATGGCTCTTGAAGGATAAGGATTTTCTTATAAAAAAACCAAGGCCCTTGCTTCATAACTCTTGTTCGAATAGCCTCCTGGCAAAAAGAGAAGAGGAAAATATTCTTGCTGAGAAGTTTTACCTTAAGACCACTATCAATTTTCCAAGCCTTCCGAAAAAAATTAAACATCACAGAATCAAATATAAAGCATTCACATAGAAGCTTTCCAATAAGACACCAATTGAATGTCTCTTCGGCCAGAATAGCGGCCGCTCGGTCCACATCAAGAGACCTCTCGTCTTCTTCGTTATTTAGGCTAAACCTTTTCCATTCCTCAAGGAGACCATCATGGAAGAAACTGTCCGCCATGTAAAAAGGAAAGAGAGAAGCTTCCAAAACCTTGAAGATTTATGAATTCGACAACAAGGGAATACCCTGTTCCGTTCAAGGCTCTTGTCACAATTTATTCTGAGGAAAAAACTGCAATCAAGGCACTAAACTCTCTATAAGAGAGGATTCTGGCGCCGATCCCAAAGGAATACATTTGAGGTTAGGGGCGTGTATTTCTTTCAAATAGTGACATTATATATATAGTTGTATTTCAAATATGTATTATTTTATAAATTCATGAAATTGCCTAAAATTAGACATTGCTCAATGGTGTGGGCGCAATAATTTGTCAGATTGACATCAGATTTAAGGTTTATAGCCTTGAAAAACATAAGTTCCATTTTAATTTTGAACATATTTCATATCTCTAATTTTTCAATATATATATATATATATATATATATGCATATATATATATTTAATATTTTAATTTTTAGTACACTTGAAATAGATCAGGAAACTTAATTCCATTTCAATAATTCATGAACCTATTAAACATTTTTTAAAGTTTAAGAACTATATATAAACACAAATCTAAAAGTTCATGGGCTAAACTTCTAACCTTATACATTTGGTCCCTGACATGAAGTCATGTAAATTTATTGTTTGATATTTTTTTTAGTTGCATCTTTTAAAATATCTTACCTTTTTTCAGCCTGAACATATCTTAAACTATAAGAATGAGTTTGGATTGTAATGTAATCTAAAACTCTTATTTGGATTGAGCATTTTTTGCACGATTTGCAATATTAAGCTCATTCTGTTCCGATAATTTTTCACCTGACTCTCTTTCTCACCATTTTCATGTTTCATGATTTCATTACTGTTTTGCCCTTAATATCTCACTCATTCCAACAATCATCAGTAATCTTGATTACATTCCAGCCTTCCAAACTGTCCTTAAGAATTGACAATTATCTTCTTAATTCTCAAACTTATAAATGTGATGCAAATTAAACTTTGTCAAATATAATAATAATTATTATTATTTGTAATTGCAATTGCACCTTAAACGGTAGAGTTTTGTTGCAACGGTTTCATGATTTCAAAAAAGTGATTCTTCAAATAAAAATTTAAATGTTGTGAATGTAACCATTAAGACCATTCAAGTAGTCTCTTCTCAAAAAAAAAAAAAAAAAAAGTCGAGTATATTTTTGTTTTCAATTTTCAACTCAACGACTACATGCCAAATACTCCATATTGTTTGTATTAAGGGGAAAAGAAAATATAGGGTAAATTGCAAAATAATCCTCAAATTTGGTGTTAGTTGTAATTATACCCTCAAAACTTTCAATTATAATTAAAAATTGAGCCCTTAAATTTATACGAGTGTCAAAATTGGACCATCAAACTTACATAATTGTAGAAATTGTAACATTTGTATAATTTTGATGGTTCAAATTTTATCATTTGGAGATCCAATTTCTAGAATTATCGTAAGTTTGATGGTCCAATTTGTACAAGTTTGAAGGCCAATTTTTTCAATAAAAAATTTTGAAGGTATAATTCATATGCCAAAGTATATATATTTCTATTTTATCTAACAAATTTTCCTTAAAATGAGTGGCTTGTGAAATGAGATGAATGAGAGACCATTGTTTTTCATTTCCCCTCTCTAAATTCGGTAGCTTGTGAAATCTAGGGGGTGAATCACCATATTTATGAAACATAATATAGGATGAATTTAAGCTACACTATATTTAATCACACCCATTTGGCCCAAGAAACTAAGCCGCTTAATTTTAATATATATAGCAAAATGTTTAACTTAAAAATATATATATAGCAATTTTTTTTTTGAAGGGAGAGATTCCAAGTTCTTTCCTCCTAGCTAAAAGTTTATGCCTTAGCTAAAAGTTTATGCCTTAACCATTGGAGTTATATTCAACTTCATGTCGATAATTAATTAATATCTAAAGTCTTATTTGATAATTATGATCCTTTGGTTTTTAGTCTTTAAAAATTAAATTTATAAACATGACTTTCACTAATGATTTTTTTTGTTATTCTATCTAAAATGTTTTCCAGATTTATTAAAGTGGGTTTAGCTCAACGATAATTGACATAAACTTCATCTTTAGATGTCGGAGGTTTGATTCTCCTTCTTCTTGTTATTACTGAAAATGATGTTTTCAAAATCCAACTCAAGTTCGAATACTAAATTGGGTAATTTTTAAAGACTAGTGTTTTTTTTAATGTGTTGTTATGAAAAAAAAAATCTTTAGAGGAAAAGGTCCTCATCATCAACAATTTTTTTTTCGAAACTTTTGTTTTATTTTGTAACTATTTACAAATATAGAAAAATTTTACTGTCAATCAGCGATAAACCGCAATATAATACTATCGTTTGAGCAATAGACAGTGATAAAATTTTATAGAAGTCTATCACTCAAGCGATAGAGTTGTATCGCGGTCTATCGTTGATAGACAGTAAATTTTTTCTATATTGATAAATAGTTTGATATTTCTTTTGTTTATAGTAATTTTCTAATGTATATTTGAAATATTAGATTTTTGCTTTTTTTTTTTTTTTTTGAAATATTAGATTATCTAATGTGTGTTAAACTCTTAGATTCATTTCGGTGAAAATTTATATATATATATATATAATTTTGTGGGGAAACATTTTTCATTTGAAATATTGTATTTAAAGTGTGTGCACCTCATGATTAAGTGATTTAATCATATACTCAAAAGATAATTGAATAACAGTTTGATCATGTATCCGTAAAAAAGGATCACTATGATAGTTTGATCTTAAATTAGTTAAAAAAGACTCATGGGCATTAGATCTGAACCTACAAAATGATTGGTAGGATTGTTTTTCCCTTGAACCTTAAAAAAAGAAAGTGATTAATTGGTTGGGTTATTATTGATACCGAAATTTGGTAACAACTGTGAATTTGTAATTTTTGAGAGGAATTAAACGATTACCTTGCACAATAGATGGAAAATTTGCACTGGTGTGGTACTTGGTCACCAACACTCCAACGATCAAATTAGTAATCATGTGGAGAGCTAGAGAGTAAAGGATTTGGGATGTATTCAGCTTACCTTAAATGTCTCGACCCCTTTTGATTATATAGAAAATTGATTTTGTAACAGTCACTTGGTTGGTTAAATTAATCTCTTGAATAATTAATTTGACCATTACTAACTTAATTTAGCCATTACAAATAATCTTATTGGTGGATCCAGACATGTATAGTTGGTCTAATAGACAAACACTGGGACATAATTTGCCCATCATCGCGGAACCTACAGGTTGGCCTTCATTATGTTTTTTGATCTTTTAATCCGACTTGCAAAATTGATCTCTTTAGCCATTATGATTGACCCCACAGGTCGACCTCCATACTTAGCCAAATAAACTTATGGCTTCGTGGCCAACCCTATGAGTCGGTCTCCATACTTAGCCAAATAACCCATGGATTTATGGTCGACCCTATAGGTTAATCTCCATACTTAAGCCAGACTCATGGCTTCATGGTCAACCCTATGAGTCAGTCTCCATACTTAGCCAAATTAATACTCATTTATCCACCCATGACAATTGCCCCCAACTTTTAATCTAAGCCTTCTAAGTACATTACTAACTATGCTGGCTTGGATTAAGAGTTTTTAGTTACTGTTCGGTCATGAGTCTTCACTTGGCTTTTTTCCTTTGGGTCAACCTTTTGTTTTTTGCCCTATGCGGTCGACCATCTTTATTTCTTTTATATTGTGTAGTTGTTGATACTTGCCCTCAATCATGCATATTCGATTTTTTTATCTCAATAAAACAACATGCTTGAGTAATATCACATTTATGAAAAAGAAATTTTTATTAAGTGAAACTGGAAACAAATTAGCGTTGCATAATTAAAAATAATTTTAAAAAAATTAATCCTTTCAAGGCTAGCCCTAATGCTTTATTTTTGAAGTCTGCTACTTGGCTCGTCAAACTCCTACCAATTTAGGGATAAGAAAAATCTACTTGGTCCTCTTGTGGCCAAAGTGCCCTCCATGGGCGGTCTTTAGCATCATGATAGATTTCGCATAATGTGCACTCGTTGATCTCAAGTCGATTTTGAAAGATATATGAACATGCAACATAAGCGAATTAGAACGAATTACACTCTAACATGCTCAATTTAAAGGACAAACATGTATTAAGAATAAAAGGAAATACTGAATTTAGAGCAACAATATTTGTAGCATGAAATTCTCCTTAAATTCTTGATGATTTTGAACACGAACAACATGTAGACCACCACGAGAGTCTTCTCTACTATTCTTTGGCCTTAGATTGGATGGTGGGATCCAATATTGTGGTGAATTTAGGAGATAATCAAGATTTTGAGGGTTTGGTGTTCTTGAAATTTTTTGCTAGAATTAACTATTAATTTCTCAAATTATATCAACCAAAAAATCTTAGTATGTCTTCTCTATTTATGCATCAAGCCATGCAACTTCAAATGTCTAAGAGATTGACACCAAAACTTGAGAATTTGGAGTGGGATTTGTGGCTAATTTTGGGGAATACACCAAACTAAACCTATGCTTAGTGGGAAAATCTAAACTTTTTTTTAAAATATGAATTTCCAAAATCCATTTAATTTTTGGATTTTTAATATTAAATATATAATTAATTAATTAATTTTATACAAAATTAATTTTAAATAAATAAATAATATTAATTTAGTATCCAATATTAAAATAATATTATTTTCACACTAATCCCAATTTTTCGGATATGAATCCTTATTTATATTTTCAATATTTAAATCACATTTAAATATCTCCAACTCTCTTTATTCGTTTAATTCATAATTAAACGTCAAAACGTTTAGACATATTGCATATATCCAACGTTTATTTCCTAAGCAGAATTTGAACGTTTCAAATTCTTTCACCAAACATTATTTAAAGATTTATCCATATGAGCTAGTAGAGGGACCTCATGGACTTACAGATCATGAGCTCCAACGATCCAAGATTAATCGGTCAAATTCTTTAACTTAGTTAACCAACATTCGTTAACTAACGGGATACTCCATTAAAGCCCGTAGCTGTACTCTCCTCACTGTAGATATATTTCTGCTCACTTGATATAACCATAATTAGTAAGTCGATCCTTCACAGATTGTCTGTAATCACAGTTAGGTCAAAACTACCGTTTTACCCCTATGAATACATTTTGTTCCTTAAGTTCCACTGATCCTCCAATAAATAATTGGTTTGTGATCCTAACAATAAACCGAGTCCCTCTTAGGCCAATGAGAGGGTGAGGTCCCTTGTTCAAGACCCAGACTCAGTACTTAAGAGAATAACCTATCTACTAACCTTAAGTCGAGTAGGACTGAATTTCGTCTCGCAAGACTACGTCCCTAGCTATCTACTCGGTCTTACCCCTAAAATGGGAGGCCTATTGAGTCGGCAAACTCGGGCCACTCTAACCCATGCAAATATAAGGATAATTCCGAATAAATAGGAGTTCATAATTAGTTCAGGATTGAGATCGAGTTACCTAGGTCATCTTGTTGAACTAGTCAGTGTTAACAGTAAATGGCGTTATAAAGGAATAGTGACTATTTTGTGGTCCGGTCTTATGCAAACTGATTGCATAGAACGCCCCCACTCATATGTCTCTACATGAACGATTCAGGATCACATCGTTTGTATCAAATAGAAAGTGGACCACATTCAATAGTGTCCCCAAGATAAGTTTTCTAGCCTAATCCCTATACTATAGACCGTTTTGGCTATTTACTCGAACTTGATCCACTTTTATGTCTCCACATATAGTTCAAGTATTCATACTATAGCCATGGGTTCTTAGTTTATTGGATTAAGGGTTATATTAATAATAATTCATATATTCAATAACAAGTTTACTGAATAACCTCGATAACAACTTTATTGATAATAGAAAAACGTTCAATGTTTACAAACTACGAGTTTTAGGACATAAAATCCAATAGGTTTGACCACCATACTTATTGTCGTCATTGTTGTCGCTGTCTATTTGAATTACCTCAGGTTTTATTTATTGGATTTTATGCCCTAAAACTTGTAGGCAGTAAATGTATTATTTTGACCGTCATTAATAAATTATTAATAATTATTATCAATAAGTGTTATTGATTATATTTCTATTATCTTGTTTATAACCCTAAAATCTAATGAACTAACATCCTAGGTTATCTTATGAGTCTTGAACATATGAGGATCAATGTTCAAGATACAACCTAAAGAGTCTATAATATAGGGATAAGGCTGGGTACTTTATCCTGGTGACACTATGGATACGACCCACTTTGTATTTGATACAAACGCAATGATCCAACGCGTTCGTGTATGAGACATGTGAGTGGGGGTATCCTATGCAATAAGTTTGCATAAGACTAGACCATGTGATAGTAACCACTAGATATAACTCCATTAACTAGTTAGGTTTCTATTCAATAGGATGACCTAGGCAACTTAATTTTAATCTTGAGTATATTATGAACTCCTGTTCATGAGGGATTGTCTTTTGGTTTGTGTGGGTGAGAGTGGTCGGTTTTTCGACTCAATACGCTTACCCTTTTGGGGACAAGATCGAGCGAAAAGCTGGGAACATAATTATACAAGATAGATTTCGCTCCTTCTCGACTTTAGGGTAAGTAGATGAGTGTTCCTTAAGTGGTGTCTCCGGGACTTGAACAAAGAGCTCTACCCTCTCACTGGCCTGAGAGGGGTTTCTGTTTAATGGTTGGACCATAAACTGGTTGTTTATTAGAGGAGCATTGGTACTTAAGGATTTTGAAGTAACCTAGGGGTAAAACGGTAATTTAACCCAGATGGTGTTATGAATACTTGTGAAGGACTAATTTGCTGTTATTGGTCTATATCCGTGGACACAGAAATATATATGCAGTGAGAAGAGTGTAGTTGTGGGTCATTAATGGAGTGTACCCATAGTTAACGAACATTAGTTAATGTGGCTAATGAGTTTAGTCAATTAATCTTATATCGTTGAAGCTTCTGATCTGCAGGTCCATTATAGGGGTATTCAAAAAACCCGATAACCCGACAAACTCGAACTACCCAACTCAAATCGTAAGGGTTGGGTTGGGTTATATTTTTTTCGGTTGGGTTGAATTTTTTTTTTTTTGATTCTTGGGTCGGGTCTCGGGTTGTCAAATTTCCTAGTCGGGTCAACCCGACCCGAAATATATATATATACTTTAACCTAATTTGCACCGCTCACACCACTGACCACAGCCTTACTCTCTCTGTCTCATCTCACGAATTTCACGATCTCATCTCTTTCGGCTTCTCATTCTATCTGTCTCATCTCACAAATCTCGGCCGCTCACAAGTCACACCACAGTCTCACTCTCTCTGTCTCTCTAAGTTCTCATGTTCAACCTCTTCCTCTTCCGCCATCTCCCTCTCTTAGCCTCTTCCTCTTCCACCTCACACTCGGCCGTCTTCCGCCTCTTCATCTTCCTCGGCCGTCTCACTCTCTCTGTCTCACGACTCTCGACCGATAGCCGTCTCATTCTTTCAATCTCAGTGTAAGTTATTTTTATTTTTTCATTAATATAAAATCTTAATGTAAGTTATTTTTCATTAATATAATTAATTTTTTTAACCTCACAGTGACTCAAGAATAGTTGATTCTCCAAAGTCGTCACCACGGACATGGAGTCGGATACGACAGAATCACTGTTATTTAACTTCATGGTGAGTTGAATATTTTAATTTTTAATTTCTATTGTAATGTATTTGTGTGCCATAAATTGTGTCTTCACGTGTGGATGTGGTTGAGTTTTTGAGTTAATTGAGTACTTGAGTGTTTGATTTTCTAATTTTATAGGTAGGTGTAAGTTGGTTGTTATTTATTAGTTTCATTTATTTTATAAATGGACAACAGTAGTCAAAATGCAAGTGCTACCAACAATAATGAAATGTCTCATCCTCCTCCTCCTTCTAATACAAGCCAAACTCCTAAACATATACCACATCTACCTCCCAAGTCGAACCGGAAGAGACCTAATAAACCAACTTCTTTTGTATGGGATCATTTCACAAAAATGGAAGAGAGTGCTAATGATGGAGCTAGGTGCAAATGTAACTATTGTGGTAAGGATTACACATGTAACACTAATAGTTGTGGAACTAGCACTTTATGGAAGCACTTAAGAAATCAATGTAAAAAGTACCCATATAGAGAAGAAAAAGAACAAACCACCTTAACTCTTGTACCTTCAAATGATGGAAAAGGAGGCAATGCTAGTAATTTTGTGACTACATTGTTTAGCCAACAAGCATGCAGACTAGCATGTGCTAAGATGATAATAATGAATGAGTTGTCTTTCAGATTTGTTGAGACTGAGGGTTTTAGACACTTCTGTAGTATTTCGTGTCCTACGTTTGATGTTCCTTCGAGAGTAACAATTGCTAGAGATGTATATCAACTTTATCTTGAAGAGAAAAAAAGTTGAAATCATTTCTAGTTAAAAACTCCCAAAGAATTTGTCTTACTACAGACACTTGGACTTCGCTGCAAAAGATGAACTACATCTCATATTTTATTGATTATGAATGGATTTTGCATAAAAAGATTTTGAGTTTTTGTCAAGTTGTTAATCATAAGGGGGAGACTATTGGGAAGGTAATTGAGAGTTGTTTGTTGGAATGAGGGATTGACAAAGTCTTTTCCATCACGGTTGATAATGCAAGTTCCAACGACGTGACTATTTCTTATGTTCAGAGAAGACTCAAAAGTTGGAAATCTGTTGTTTTAGAGGGAGAACTATTACACATGAGGTTTTGTGCTCACATAATTAATCTGATTGTAAATGATGGGCTCAAAGATATGCATGATTCTATTGCTAGTGTCCGTAATGTTTTGAGATATGTTCGATCATCACCTAAGAGAATGACAAAATTTAAAGCTTGTGTGAAACAAGAAAAAATTGAGTGTAGGGCTCTTGTTTGTTTTGATGTGCAAACTAGGTGGAATTCGACTTATTTAATGCTTGAACATGCAATTAAATTTGAGAAACCTTTTAGAATTTCAGAGGAAGAGAAAGAGGACTAAGATTTTGTTGATTATTTTGAGCAAGATGACGCTGAAAATAAAAGATTGGGCCCGCCAAGTGTATCTGATTGGTTGACTGTAGGTGTGTTTATTAAGTTTTTTAAAATGTTTTATGAAACCACTACAAAGATAAGTGGATCTTCATATGTGATTTCTAATATTGGTTATAAGGAAATTAATAAAATTCAGTTTGCTATAAACAAATGGAGCAACAATACCAACTCTATTCTAGGTATCATGGCTATGAATATGAAGAGAAAATTTGTTAAGTATTGGGGTTCACTTGAAAAGATGAATAAATTGATGTTTGTGGCTATGGTGATTGAGTCTCGGTACAAGTTTAAGTATTTGAATTATTGTCTTTCCAATGTTTACGAGGATGATGTTTAAGGATATGGTTGAAAGTGTAAAGATGTATTTGTATCGTCTATATGACTTTTACGAATCACATAACACACCCACTCGAGGTAGTCATAGTACACTTGATTCTCAACAATCAAACACTGTCACTATCAATGAAGATGATCATGGTGTGGATGATGAAATAATTAATCCCTGGATAACTTTTAAGAGATTGAGAGAAGAAGAAAGTTCATTGGAAGTGGAGAATGACTTGAGTTCTTATTTGTCTGACAAGGATATAGAAGACAAAGATAATTTTGATATTTTGTACTGGTGGAAAATGAATGGCTACAAATATCCCATTTTATCAGAAATTGTTCGAGATGTTTTGGCGGTTCCCATATCTACGGTGGCTTCTAAATCTGCGTTTAGTACGGAGGGAGAATTCTTGATTCCTTTCGAAGTTCTTTGACTCCTAAACCAGTGGAGACCTTGATATGTACGCAAAATTGGATTCGTGGTGGCTCAATGTTATTAAATCTCCCTCCACAACTTGAAGAGTTAGAGGCTTGTGAAGATATTGAGTCAAGTAATTAATTGAATTTTTTATTATAGATATCTAACATGTATTATGCTCAAATAATATATATTTAGTTTTGTCTAAATTATTTTTTTTTGGAGCTCATCATCCTCTATTGTTTTAAAATAATGCATTGGATTGGAGCATATTGATGATTTTAATTGTAAGTTTTTCTACCATAACAATTGAATCGAATTGGAAAGCTCTCTTATGTACAGTCCTTTTAATTTAATATAATTGTATTTTTTTTTCAGGCATTCCAGAGAAAGACAGAAAATGAAGAAAAAAATTCACTCATTCGTTATGGGTCTATTTGGACTTTTTTGTAATAGGCTAATAGTTATGATTGAACTTGAACTTTTTTGTTTTTATTTTGAATGAATTTGAATGTAGACGTTGAATATTTTGAATGTGGACTTTGAACTTCAACATGTGAATGATTTGAATTAATTTCTTTTGAAGCTTATAGTGAATTTATGGTTATTGTATTTTAAGGTAATTGCTAAATTTTTTTGCATAAAATGCTTGTTGATTGATTATCGAAAGGGAAGAAAGGAAAAAACAATTTAAACATGCAAAAAAACACTTATAGGTGGGCAACAATTTAAACATGCAAAAAAAATCACTTCAATAGAAATAGAAGAAAGAAAAAAACAATTTAAACATGCAAAAAAATAAAAAATATAACCCGATGACCCAACCCGACCCAACCGAAAAATATGGGGTTGGGTTGGGTTGGGTTGGGTTGACCCCTCGAAATGGAACCGATAAGGTTAAGATTTGACCAACCCAAAAATTTGGGTTGGTCCAAAAAACTTCTCTAACCCGACCTATGTACACCCCTAGTCTATTAGGTCCACTTCCTAACCAACAACACTCGACCACGTTAGAAGATTCACCTCTAATAAGATTTACCTCTTCAACACTCCACTTTTCTTTTCTCTCATTGTGGAAGCTGCACATTACATTTCACAATAAATGTGGATCACGTTACAAGATTCACCTCCTTTAACTAGGTTCACCTTGTCCAACACTCAACTCTCTTCTCTCACATGGTGGAAGCATATTTGCTTATTCATCAACATCGATAGTTACATAATAAAGGTAGATCACATTGACAATCACATATATTATTAAAATTAGGAAAGTTTTATATCACTCAGATCAAATAGCATTTAAACTTGAACAACTAAACTGATTCAAATGACATCCTAATTCCTAGTTCCTATTTATATGACTCAATTCAAGTAGATTTTTATTTACACCAAAACAAACTAAAAAACAATAAATTGATTCAAATAGTATAAAACTAGTCAACCATGAATTGATATCTATAACTAAATTGTCAGATTGTTATTAAAAAAAAAAAAAAACCAACCAATTAGTTATAGGGAGAATAAGCTTTGTTTCAAAAAAAAAAAAAAAAAACTAAGACCAATCGGATAAAGGTATATCTAGAGCATAAGACGACAATTGACAAGTTTTCATCCCAACTCAAACTATTTTCTTAACCCAAACAAACAAATAAATAAAATGCATTCAAATGCGATATGGTTTCATATTAAAAAAAATCTCAAGTTTATATCTTATTAAAATTATTGATAATTATTTTTATTCAATACGATTTTAAATTATGAATGAGAATTATCTTACTTCATTTTATTTCTTTAATTATATTTAAACTTTATGTCTAATATGTATAAAAATTATGTTCGTCTTTTAATTGCATCAAATAATAAATTTAATTTTCATCTATTTCATTGTTTTTAAATTTCATGCCAGGTATTTATTATTTAATTTGAACTAAAAAGTATATTTATTTGACCACTTATATTCTAAAGATAAAGATTTTTAACTATATGCCAGAACAAATAAATGACATCCTAATTCAAGTTTCTATTTATATAACTCAGCTCAAATTAAAATTCAATTTAAACCAAAAGAAACATAAAACAATAAATTGAATTGACTGGTTTGGATATTTTTCATAACTAACCAATCAAATGATGATTTTTTTTTAAAACAAGACCAACGGTTGAGTTTTATGCCCTAAAACTCGTAAATAGTAAATTTATTATTTTAATCATCACTTATTCAATAAGTGTTATTGATTATATTGCTTTTATTTTGTATTAATAACCCTAGGATCCAATAAACTAACATCTCAGACTGTCTTATGAGTCTTGAACAGACATATGGGATCAATGTTCAAGATACAACCTAAAGGATCTATAGTATAGGGATAAAATTTGGTACCTTATCCTAGAGACACTATGGATACGACCCACTTTGTATTTGATACAAATGCAATTTTCCAACGCGTTCGTGTATGAGACATGTGAGTGGGGGTATCATATGCAATGAGATTGCATTAGACTGAACCACGAAATAGTAGCCACTGGATGTAACTCCGTTGACTAGTTAGGTTTCTATTTCAATAGGATGACATAGGTAACTTAGTCTTAATCCTGAGTATATTATGAACTCCTGTTCACGAGGGATTGTCTTTTGATTTGTGTGGATGAGAGTGGTAGATTTCCCGACTCAATATATCTACCATTTTGGGGGATAAGACCGAGTGGAGAGTTGAGAACATAATTATACAAGATGGATTTCACTCCTTCCCGACTTTAGGGTAAGTAGATGTGTGTTCCCTTAAGTGGTATCTCCGGGACTTGAACAAAGGTCCCTACCCTCTCATTGGCTCGAGAAATGTTTCTGTTTAATGGTTGGACCATAAATAGGTTGTTCATTCGAGGAGCACAGATACTTATGGATTTAGAAGTAACCTAGGGATACAACGGTAATTTGACCTAGCTGGTGTAACGAACACTTGTGAAGGACTAATTTACTATTATTAGTCTATATCCATGGACACAGAAATATATATACAATGAGAAGAGCGCAACTGTGAGTCTTTAGTGGAGAGTACCATAGTTAACGAACATTGGTTAATATGGTTAATGAGTTTAGCCAATTAATCTCATATCATTGGAGCTTCTGATTTGTAGGTCTATTAGGTCCCTTTCCTAGCTCGTAAAGAGTATTGAGGTAATTAAGTCTTTGAATGACATTTAGGGAAATAGTATAATGTATAATGATACATTATAATATAAAGTTTATTTTATAAATCAAATTTTATAATATAAATTTAATTTTGGATACGATTCAAAATTAATTTATTAGAGAATTAAATATTTAAAATAGTTCAAATATTAATTTAATATGAATTAGATTTATATTAAAACTATAGGTTAAAATTACTGCGCCTTAGATGCACATTAAAACTATAGGTTATGAGAGAAATACAATTGAATATGATTCAAATGCAGGTTAAATTAAATATTAGATATTTAATTTGGTAATTAATTAATTGGAAAATTAATTGATTATTTAATTTGATACAATTTAATTAAATTTGATTTAATTAAATTTAAATTATAGGTTACGTGAGAGAAATTCATTTAAATATGATTTACATGAATATATTAATTTAATTTAATTTAATTATTAACATAATTAATTAGTTATATTTCAATTAATTAATTTAATTAGTAATTTTATTTAACTTAAATGTTAAATTAAATAACTCCCAATTATGGGGAGTTATTATATATGAATTGATCAAATGAATGTTTTTTTGGCGGTAGAAGTTTTTTTTCTTCTCAAAATTTTCTCTTCCAAGTTTCCTATTGAGATTAGGAAGATTTTCAATTAGAAATCATGATTTTAATTTAACAGTAGTTGTTTTATTTGCCTCTTATTTTATCAATGTACTTGTTTTTTGTTTTTCTAAAGTTTTTCTAAATTAATTTTGAGTTTGGTTTTGTAAGAAAATTTTATATAACTAAGATCAAATAGCATTTAAACCTAAACAATTAATAATGACATCCTAATTCGTAGTTCCTATTTATATGACTCAATTTAAATCAGATTTTGATTTAAATCAAAACAAACTAAAAAACAATAAATTGATTTGATAACAAAAAAAAAAAAAGTCAAAATAGTATAAAATAGTAAACTATTAATTGACGTCTATAACTAAGTTGTCAGAGTATTTTTTTAAAATAAAACTAATGAATCCGTTGGTTATAAAAAAACCTAACAATTAGATATGGGAGAACAAGCATAAAACGTCAATTACCAAGTTTTCACCGGACATTTTAAATAAATATTGTTGTTCAAAAAATAATTAGAGTAATGTTGTAGTTTTAGAAATATTTACAAAAATATTGTAGTTTTGCAGGGGAGAGGTGACAGATGTGCAGAGGGCAAGTCTCGACCAAAGAAGTGGTTGAGAGTTGAAGTCTCGACCACCGTAGAATGCCGCCGCCGATCGAGGGTTGAAGACCAGAGTTGAAGTCGACCGATCGAGGGTTTGAAGTTGATGGTTTTAATGGTTGAGGGTAATGGTCGAGGGTTGAAGTCTCGACCACTTTGAAGCCTCCACATTGGGTTTTGAATTTTTATATATTTAAATTGTTATTTAAGAGTATATATATATATATATATATATATATATATATATATATATAAATTTGAAATATATAATATATAAGACTGATGGAGCAGCGGCTGTAGGGGCACACTTGATTTCAATCCACCCAAGTTTGAGTCTTCCTCTACATAGGGGCTGGGGGGCACGTGCCCCCCCTCAAATTGTCTTATAACATATATTGAGAAAGATTTATTAGATAAGTTAGATAATAAAGTTATCATGGATCGATTTCAAAACATGAAAACTCGTAAAGGATAATTGTAATATGTATTAAATTAGTTGATCTATGAAACTATGGTTAGATTATTTTTTTTTTTATATTTTTTTATAATTTTTTATTATATAGTGCCCAGTATACAAAATTCATGGATCCGCCACTGAGTCTTGACCACCTTAATGGTCGAGAGTTGAAGTCTCGACCACCTGCCAGTCAAACCTGTGTCATGGGAAAGTTAAAGCTCGACCAGACTTCGAAACCAAGCACTGCACACCTGCGCACTGTCACACTGCAGTGCAGTCTCTTCAAGGGAGTCGAGAATTTTTATTTTTTATAATTAATTATAAATTTTGTTTATATTCTCATACTATTTTACTTCTTTTAATAGTTTTATTGTTGTTTAAGAAACAAAGAACAAAAAAACAGGTACAGCTTGATTGAACTAATTTTTTTTTTAAGATTCATATTCTCATATATATATATATATATATATATATATATAACTCATTCTTTTTTTGTAGTTTTTGTTGCTGTTTCGATAACAAATAACAAAGAAGGAAAAACTGTTGCCACTTTGAGGAAGAAAAAAAACTGTTGTTGAATTTGTGAGTTTTCTTTTCCTTTATTACTAGTTTTTTTTTTAATATTTTTTATATTTATATCATGTTAGACAACCCATTTAATGTTCTTATTTATTTTTTAATTGTCGTTAAATTCAAGAATATTTATATATTGATGTAAGGAGTTTTTTTTTTTTTTTTTTTTTTTTTTTTTTTTTTTTCCAGTTTAATATTCTTGTTTATATTATGTTAGATCTACCATGTTTGTTTTCTGATAAATCAAGTCACTACGTGCACTAAATGTTCCTACCATTGTTAGCCAATCTTCATGAAGCGTGATGGCATTCTTGGGGTAGAGCGTGTTTCAATGGGCAATTTGATAGGGATGCAACTCAAGATTACATTGATTGGTATAATAATATAACAAGGCGCTACATTACTCGTTCAGAGCAACTTTGAGTCATTTGGTATATAATTAAATATTGTTTAATTATTTTATAATTCACAGAGACAGTAGCGTTCGTGATGTTGTAAATGATCCAAACCAGGTTCTTGCTGTATGTAATAATAACGAGAGGAACATGGAGGAGATACATTATATGTACGATATACCCATTGCACCTCCACCAGTTCTTAGGCGTAGGGGGCATGCTCGAGTAAAAGAAGATGACTTCGATGAGGTTGACCATAATGTGGAAGAATTGCCACCTATGACGCAGACGCATAGCCACACCGTTTATGCTAGTCCGATGATGATGATGTCAACATTTGGTTAAGGATATTATGATTCAGAGGCCGGTCCATCGTCAGTTAGTCCATCGTCTTCATACATGCAAGGACATGGGCGCGGACTTGGAGAACATAACGAATATTTATACTATGAAGCGCCTGCAGAGGTACCAGATCCACCAGAGGATCAAGAAAAACAAGAGCAACCTAGAGTTCAAAGTCGACGACGACAACCAACTCGAAATCGACGACGTCCGCCTTGTGGGACACATTGATTTATTATTATTATTATTATTTAATAAATGAAAAATATTAAATTGTTGTATTAATATGGACATTTTAATTTATATTTTAGTGATTTTAAATTATTTACTATAAGTCTATAATGTCTCTTAAAATTAGAGTCGGCAAAGTTAAAATAATGATAAATTTTTCTTATTATTGAGAAATAGAAGGGTAAATTTTTATAAAAATATTTTTTCTATTAAAAAAATAATAGCTTTACAGCTTGTTTATAAAAAGAAAAAAACAAAAATAGGAAATGGTCGACGACAAAATTAGAGAAATATTAACAACTTGTTTTAAAAAAATACAATATTTTTACAAATACTTTCAAAACTACAATATTTTTATAAATACTTTAAAAAACTACAATATTTTTACAATTACACCTCCACCTTCATCGGCATCAACCTCAAACTATTTTTTAACCAAAACAAATAATTAAATTAAAAAAATAAGTAAACGATAGCATATTTTCTAGTTTCTATTTATCTAACTCAATTCAAATTAGAATCTGATTTACACTTTGACACCTTGACTTGTTAACTAAAAACAATCACAAAATATTATTTTTTTTAAAAGAAAACTAGGAAATCGAGTTGTTTGAAAAAAAAAAGCCAAAACTAATTAAATAAAGGGATAGCAAGGGCATAAAACGAAAATTGAGTTTTCATCCCACCTCAAGCTATTTTATTTATTTATTTTTGAAATGCACCTCAACCTATTTTCTTAACACAAACAAATAAATAAAAAGCATTCTAATGCGATATTTCATATTAAAAAAAATCTCAAGTTTATATCGTTAATTACGGTTGATGCCAAAAAAATGGATCAAGCGTGAATTTATTTTATTTGGGAGAGATTTGTCTGGATCCATTGAATTCTTTAAGCTCATTTAAGTTCTCTCTCATGGGTTATCTGAGGCTCTTTAGCTCACCTCACTTCATGGCTCACTCTCCCATGAGTTATCTGAGGCTCTTTGGCTCACCTTACTCCATGGCTCACTTAGAATCTCCCATAAGTTCTCTGATGCTCTTAGCTCACCTCACTTCACGGGTCTCACTAAGTTCTTTAAGTTTACCTAGGCTCACCCATAAGTCGTGGCTAATTTTACCCATAATAATAACTATTTTTATTCAATACTATTTTAAATTATGAATGAAAATTATTTTACTTCATCTTATTTTTTTAATTATATTTAAACTTTATGTCTAATATTTATAAAAAATTATATTCATTTTTTAACTATATCCAATAATAAATTTAATTTTTATCTATTTCATTATTTTTAAATTTCATGTCAGATATATTTACTATTTAATTTGAACTAAAAAGTATATTTATTTGACCACTTATATTCTAAATATTTTTTTAACTATATGCAAACAAATAAATGACATCCTCATTCAAGTTTCTATTTAGATAACTCAGCTCAAATCAAAATTCAATTTAAACCAAAAGAAACATAAAACAATAAATTGATCAATTGACACATTTGGATATATTTCATAAGTAACCAATCAATAATAGTTTTTTTAGAAAAATAAATAACCAACACTCCATTTTTCTTCTCTCTCATCGGGAAAGAGAGCTATCAACTGTTCTACAATAAATGTGAATCACTTTAGAAGATTCACCTCGTTTAACAAAATTTACCTCTTCAACCATTTTACAATAAACATGGATTACGTTAGAAGATTCACCTCCTTCAACAAGTCGCTCGTCTTCTAGAAGATTCACCTATAACTAGTGAACTATAAATTGACATCTATAACTAGATTGTCAGATTGTTATTAAAAGAACAACTAACCAATTAGATATAAGGAGAACGAGCATAAAACGAGAATTACCAAATTTTCATCCCCTCAAACTATATTTTTTAACCCAAACAAATAAATAATATCATATTTCCTAGTTTCTATTTATTTAATAGAATTCAAATTAAAATCTGATTTATACCTTGACAACTTGACTTGGTAACTAGAAAGAATCACAAAATAGTAGATATTTATAATTAAACAATTAAATATGAACATGAATTGACAAGTAAATTCTTCGATTATTTTTTTCTTAAAAAAAAAAAAAAGAAAACTTAACAAATCGGATTGTTTGAAAAAAAAAAAAGCTAAAACCAATTAGATAAAGGAATAACTAGAACATAAAATAACAATGGACAAGTTTTCATCCCATCTCAAACTATTTTCTTAACCCAAACAAGCAAATAAATAAGATGCATTCTCATGCGATATGATTTCATATTATAAAAAAATCCCAAGTTTATATCGTTGTTAAAATTATTCATAATTATTTTTATTCAATACCATTTTAAATTATGAATGAGAATTATCTTACTTCATTCTATTTATTTAATTATATTTAAACTTCATGTCTAATATTTATAAAAATTATGTTCGTTTTTTAACTACATCAAATAATAAATTTAATTTTCATCTATTTCATTGTTTTTAAATTTCATGTCAGGTATTTACTATTTAATTTGAACTAAAAAATATATTTATTTGACCACTTATATTCTAAAGATATGCAAGAACAAATAAATGACATCTTAATTCAAGTTTCTATTTATATAACTCAACTCAACTCAAAATTCAATTTAAATCAAAATAAACATAAAACAATAAATTGATCAATTGACACGTTTGGATATATTTCATAACTAACCAAATAAATAATATTTTTTTTAAAAAAATAACCAACAACACTCCATTTTTTTTCTTCTCATTGGAAGCATAACTATCTATAGTTCCACAATAAATATGAATCACGTTAGAAAATTTACCTCGTTTAAGAAGATTTACTTCAACACTCAACTTTTCTTCTCTCATTTTGGAATACAGTTTCACAATAAATGTAGATCACGTTACAAGATTCACCTTGTAATTTAATCCGATTCACCTCGTTGAACACTCTACTTTTCTTCTCTCTCATTGTGGAAGCACACCTGCTTATTCATCCACATATGCAATTTCATAATAAACACCTCACCTCGTTTATCACAAAAGTCAGTATGAACATAAAAAGGGATTGGAAAAGTTAGGAAAATTTTATATAACTCATATCAAATAGCATTTAGACTGCTAAACCGATTCAAATGACATCCTAATTAGTAGTTCATATTTATATGACTCAATTTAAATCATATTTTCATTTAGACCCAAACAAACTAAAACACAATAAAACTAGTATAAAACTAGTAAACCATGAATTGACACTAGATTGTTTTTTTTTTTTAAAAAAAAAAAATTAATGAATTATGTTAAAAAAAACGAATCAATTAGATATAGGGAGAACCAACATAAAACAATAATTGCCAAGTTTTCATCCACCTCAAACTATTTTTTAACCAAAACAAATAATTAAATAAAAAAAACAAATAAATGATATCATATTTCCTAGTTTCTATTATTTAACTCAATTCAAATCAAAATCTGATTTACACATAGACAACTTTGACTTGGTAATTTGAAAGAATAAAAAAATAGTAGATATTTATAAATAACCAATCAGATAACATGAATTGACATAAGTAAATTCTCATATTATTTTTTTTTAAAAAAAAGAAAACTAGATCTACTGATCTCCCCAATAGTACTTTGTTCAAAAAAAAAAAAAAAACTAGCAAATCAGATTATTTAAAAAAACCCAAAACCAATTAGATAGAGGGATAGTTAGAGCATAAAAGACTATTGAGTTTTCATCCCACTTCAAACTATTTTTTTTTAATGCACCTCAAATTATTTTCTTATCCAAACAAAAAAATAAATAAAATGCATTCTAATGCGATATGGTTTCATATTTAAAAAAATCTCAAGTTTATATCATTATTAAAATTATTTTTAATTATTTTTTAATACCATTTCCAATTATGAATGAAAATTATCTTACTTCATTTTATTTTTTTAATTATTTTTAAGCTTTATGTCTAATATTTATAAAAATTATATTCGTTTTTTAATTGCATATAATAATAAATTTAATTTTTATCTATGTTTTTAAATTTCAGGTTAGATATTTACTATTTAATTTTAACTAAAAAGTTTATTTATTTGATCATTTATATTCTAAAGCTTTTTAAATATATGCAAAAATAAATAAATTACATTTTAATTCAAGTTTCTATTTATATAACTCAACTCAAATAGAATATAATTTAAACAAAAAGAAACATAAAATAAATTGAATGGACATGTTTGAATATTTTTCATAACTAACCAATCAAATGATGATTTTCTTTTAAAAGAAAATAAATAACCAAGAACACTCCACTTTTTTTTCTCTCTCTCATTGTGGAAGCAAAACTATCCACTGATCCATAATAAATGTGAATCACATTAGAAGATTCACTCGTTTAACAAGATTTAAATGATTCAACACTCCACCACTCCACTTTTCATTACAGTTTCACAATTAATGTGGATCATGTTACAAGATTCACCTCGTTCAACACTCCACTTAAGATAAATCAAGTTAGAAGATCCACCTTGTTTAACCAAATTCACCTCGTTTATCGCAAAGTTATATAACTCATATTAAATAGCATTTAAACTTAAATAGCTAAATAGATTCAAATGACATCCTAATTTGTAGCTCCTATTTATGACTCAATTTAAATCAGATTTTGTTCAATGTGGCCAATAATAATGACTTGACTCCTACTAGACACCCCCCTATGGGTGATTGTTATAGTCGGCAGGGGCGGTTATCGATTTCAAGCTCAACGTTCTATTGACTTCGACCTTAGTGTTTTATCGGCTTCGATCTCAGTGTTCTAATTGGCCTGGATCTTCGTGCTCTATCGCTTCTTTACCTTGGATCACTTCAGCATGCGGAACTATAGAGAGATGGCACTGGAAGGTTTGAATAACCTCAGTGTTCTATCGCCTTTTTGCCTCAGATCACTTCAGCGTACGGACCTATAGAGAGATGGCACTGGAAGGTTTGAATAACCTCGGTGTTCTATCGCCTCTTTGCCTCAGATCAATTCAGCGTGCGGACCTATAGAGAGATGGCACTGGAAGGTTTGAATAACCTCAGTGTTCTATCGCCTCTTTGCCTTGGATCACTTCAGCGTGCGGACCTATAGAGAGATGGCACTGGAAGGTTTGAATAACCTCAGTGTTCTATCGCCTCTTTGCCTTGGATCACTTCAGCGTGCGAACCTATAGAGAGATGGCACTGGAAGGTTTGAATAACCTCAGTGTTCTATCGCCTCTTTGCCTCAGATCACTTCAGCGTGCGGACCTATAGAGAGATGGCACTGGAAGGTTTGAATAACCTCAGTGTTCTATCGCCTCTTTGCCTTGGATCAATTCAGCGTGCGGACCTATAGAGAGATGGCACTGGAAGGTTTGAATAAACTTAGTGTTCTATCGCCTCTTTGCCTTGGATCACTTCAGTGTGCGGACCTATAGAGAGATGACACTGGAAGGTTTGAATAACCTCAGTGTTCTATCGCCTCTTTGTCTTGGATCACTTTAGTGTGCGGACCTATAGAGAGATGGCACTGGAAGGTTTGAATAACCTCAGTGTTCTATCGCCTCTTTGCCTCATATCACTTCAGCGTGCAGACTTATAGAGAGTTGGCACTGGAAGGTTTGAATAACCTCAGTGTTCTATCGCCTCTTTGCCTTGGATCACTTCAGCGTGCGAACCTATAGAGAGATGACACTGGAAGGTTTGAATAACCTCAGTGTTCTATCGCCTCTTTGCCTCAGATCACTTCAGCGTGCGGACCTATAGAGAGATGGCACTGGAAGGTTTGAATAACCTCAGTGTTCTATCGCCTCTTTGCCTTGGATCAATTCAGCGTGCGGACCTATAGAGAGATGGCACTGGAAGGTTTGAATAAACTTAGTGTTCTATCGCCTCTTTGCCTTGGATCACTTCAGTGTGCGGACCTATAGAGAGATGACACTGGAAGGTTTGAATAACCTCAGTGTTCTATCGCCTCTTTGTCTTGGATCACTTTAGTGTGCGGACCTATAGAGAGATGGCACTGGAAGGTTTGAATAACCTCAGTGTTCTATCGCCTCTTTGCCTCATATCACTTCAGCGTGCAGACCTATAGAGAGATGGCACTGGAAGGTTTGAATAACCTCAGTGTTCTATCGCCTCTTTGCCTTGGATCACTTCAGTGTGCGGACCTATAGAGAGATGGCACTGGAAGGTTTGAATAACCTCAGTGTTCTATCGCCTCTTTGCCTTGGATCACTTCAGCGTGCAGACCTATAGAGAGATGGCACTGGAAAGTTTGAATAACCTCAGTGTTCTATCGCCTCTTTGCCTTGGATCACTTCAGCGTGCGGACCTATAGAGAGATGGCACTGGAAGGTTTGAATAACATCAGTGTTTTATCGCCTCTTTGCCTCAGATCACTTCAGCGTGCGAACCTATAGAGAGATGGAACTGGAAGGTTTGAATAACCTCAGTGTTCTATCGCCTCTTTGCCTTGGATCACTTCAGTGTGCGGACCTATAGAGAGATGGCACTGGAAGGTTTGAATAACCTCAGTGTTCTATCGCCTCTTTGCCTCGGATCACTTTAGTGCAAGCATATATAGCTGACATATACTCTGACAATCATGTCTCTCGGCGTTCTCCACTTATTTGAACTTGAAATATGATAGAATCCGCCATTTTTACATCTTTCATGCCCATTTTTTTGTTTTTTTTGTTTTTTTTTCAAAACTCACTTTTTTTTGCTTTTTTTGTAGAACTATGGTTCACTTCACTGAGCGTATCTTATCTGGCAAGAGGTATCTTGTGATTCTTGTAAATAGAGACCAACCAACAAAGGACGGGCTTAGTTTTTTTGTGGAGCAGTCATTAGATGGTCCTTTAGCAGATTTTTGGCCAGATTTAGAAAATGACACTATCCTTCCTGAATTATCAACAGAGGTGCCTTTGACTTAGGATAAAAATGTGTGGGTTCTAAAGTCATCTATTCACGACGAGGCTCCTAATTTCGACCAAGTGTTAACTCTTGGGCGCCGCTTGATTGAGAATCAAACCCGTTGGAATGTCGTCACGAAGGTCCCTGGAGAATTCACTTTTACTGATTGTTATTGGGAGTGGCTAGAGTTTGTAGTTAGCCAAAATGAACGAATCCTTTATGACACCCGTTTGTTTGGTGCGGTGATGGCTTCTCTGTATACATATGATCGTAACAGTGATATTGTTCGAGCCTTTTGTGAAGCTTGGTGTCCTTCAACTAACACTCTCCACACCATGGCAGGCGAACTATCGATTTCTTTGTGGGACTTGTGGTCTTTCGGGGGTCTTCCAATTAAAGGAAATTTTTATGAGGAAGTTATTCCCTGTTTGAAGGAATTGACCGGCTCACGAAATAAGGTCAAACATCTTCCCAAGGCTTGTCAACATCTTTTCCATGCGTACTACTTGCTAGTTTGCTCGCAGAAAGATGATCGTGCGGCATCCTTGAAGAATGATCATGGAACATCCTCTAAAGGTGACTCATAGGTAACCATCAATTCTTGGATTTCATTCTGGTTTCTTGGTACTCGAAAATACGATAAACCTCCAGCAAGAAAATCGAAAAAAGCTTCTCGCTCTCGATCTACCCATAATCCAACTGGTGGGGGAATCCAATTTCGCGAATGGTCGAGTAGAGAGAGCATGTTCTTCACGGAACTAGGGATAGAGGACAATTTGCGAGATAAGACATACTTGGCAGCTTTTTTGTCCTGTTGGCTGTGCCTTTTTGTATTTCCTCAGAAGGGAGCTTACATTCGTCCCGGAGTCTTTAGAATAGCTAGTTTGATGGCTGATGGGCGCACTTTTAGCCTTGCCATCCCAGTCCTAGCAAACATATATCATGGCCTGGGAATGATAACTGAAGCTTCAAATCCAGTCGTACGTATGGACTTTTGTTTTCCCATGCACTATGTCCATGGTTGGTTAGCTCATTATTTCAACACGCATTACCCCGTTCCTGTGGATATTCAGGGGCTAAAGATGGTCAACTTTTCTAGCGAAGGTGGATCAATTTATTTTGGAGAACATGACGCTCGAGAGCTGATTCACAGAGGTGCTAGTATTCGATGGCATGTGAATATCCAAAGTAGGAACAAACATGATCGCATGATCGATAATGAAAATCTATCATTTAATTGAGTCTTTACATTTTTCTAGCATGCGATCGTGCTACCTATCGTCCCAATGCGGAGCCAACTCGATTATTGAATCGTATAGTCCTGATCGATTTGGCAGACAGTTTGATTTTACTAGGACATTCCTAATGATATAGGGGGAATCCCCCCTATCGCCACTCCCAAGAGTGTACTACATCATTGGCGAACTTGTACGAGGGGTGGCACATTTTCTCAAGTATTCTTGCCAGCTCGCTCTCTAAATCCTAGCCAAGTCACTCCACAGTTTAAGGATTGGTGGTTAACAAAACATGGAAGTTATTTTGAAGAAAATCGACATCATTTAGTGAGCAGTGCTATTCCTCCTCTGTCGCAACTTAAGTTACCCAAGAAAAACAGAAGCAACCAAGGCGGCAAGCAGATTCGTTTAATTGAAGAAGCCCTACTTACATCTCAAAAAGATGTTTTGCCTCACGGTGAGGAGAGTCATAGCAGTACTATTGATCATCATTGGAAGAGACCATCAAAGAAGGTAAAGGCGTCCGGTGATAATTTTTCTGAAGAAATTTCCAGTGTTTCAAAGAATCACAACACTCCTAGTTCACTGGTATGCATAGTTCTTCTTCATGCTCTTCTCATTTTTTTTAACATATAAATCTATTTTTTTTTACTTTTAAATCTTTTATTTTTATAGTCGCCCATGAACCATTCTCTTCAGGAATTTGCGAAGCAACTTAGTGAGGGATCTTTAATGGGGCCTTATATTGTCGATTCAACAACACAAAAGGTCGGTACTTCTAATGCATTGTCGGTTGACTCAGTTAAACAGATCTCTCAACCTCTTATTGTTTCTGGAAATGATCGCCCTGGCAAGAAGAAAGTAGACGTCGAGAGCATCGAAGTTTTGGATCCTACAACCAAAGCAGTTAGTTGTTTTAGAGCGCCTTCAGTAGAGGAGGTCTTGTCCTCTCCTGGCCCTCCCAAGGAATATGCCATGGATGTGTCTGTGATCTAGAATGAGAAAATTATGAAGTCGTGCCCAACAACTACCAATGAGTGTTTTAGGCCCGTTCAAAAGAAAGTAAGCATGCCAGCTTCAAAGGTCTCGCACTTCTGTGCCGACAATTTGATTTCTCGTCTTCGACGACAGACTGCTATAACTTTGTGGGAGAACTTACATCAGAAGATTGTTCGGACTCCATTTG
Organism: Lagenaria siceraria; assembly: GCA_002890555.2. Classification (NCBI taxonomy): domain Eukaryota; kingdom Viridiplantae; phylum Streptophyta; class Magnoliopsida; order Cucurbitales; family Cucurbitaceae; genus Lagenaria; species Lagenaria siceraria. The sequence continues at coordinate 17,329,833 of CM016488.1, forward strand.
AGCACGTAGGTAGCCTTGAACCAGAGATGCGAAAAATCTTCGATGTAATTGAGGCTAGTGGTATAGACAATCTAACCTATTTGAAAGAACTTGTGTGTTGGGTTTGATGCCCTAAAACTCGTAGATAGTAAATGTTGTATTTTGACCGTCATTAATAAATGATTATTCATTATTATTCAATAAATATTATTGATTATTTTATCTTGTTTTAATAACCCTAAAATCCAATAAACTAACATCCTAGGTTGTTTTATGAGTCTTGAACAATATGTAGAGACATATAGAGATCAATGTTCAAGTTACAACCTAAAGGGTCTATAGTATAAAGATAGGGTTGGGTACCTTATCCTGGTAACACTATGGATACGGCCCACTTTGTATTTGATACAAACGCAATGATACAACGCGTTCATGTAGGAGACATGCGAGTGGGGGTATTCTATGCAATGAGTTTGCATAAGACTGGACCACGAAATAGTAATCACTAGATGTAACTCCGTTGACTGGTTAGGTTTCTATTTCAATAGGTTGACCTAGGCAACTTAGTCTTAATCTTGAGTATATTGTGAACTCCTGTTCACGAGGGATTGTCCTTTGATTTGTATGGGTGAGAGTGGCCCGTTTGTCGACTCGATATGCCTACCATTTTGGGGACAAGACTGAGTGGGGAGCTGGGAACATAATTATACAAGATGGATTTCACTCCTTCTCGACTGTAGGGTAAGTAGATAAGTGTTCCTTTAAGTGGTCTCCGGGACTTGAACATAGGGCCCTACCCTCTCACTGGCCCGAGAGGGGTTTCTGTTTGATGGTTGGACCATAAACAGGTTGTTCATTAGAGGAGCAATGGTACTTAAGGATTTAGAAGTAACCCAGGGGTATAACGGTAATTTGACCCAGCTGGTGTTACGAACACTTGTGAAGGACTAACTTGCTGTCATTGGTCTATATCCGTGGACACAGAAATATATCTACAGTGAGAAGAGTGCAACTGTGGGTCTTTAGTGGAGTGTACCCACAGTTAACGAATATTGATTAATGTGGTTAATGAGTTTAGCCCGTTAATCTCATATCGTTGGAGCTTCTGATCTGTAGGTCCATTAGGTCCCCTTCCTAGCTCGTAAAGAATATTGAGGTTATTATTGGTTGAAATTTGAATAGTTCAAATTTTCTAAGGGAAAAGTATAATGTATAATGATACATTATAATATAAAGTTTATTTTACAAATTAAACTTTATAGTATAAATATAATTTTGGATATGATTCAAAGTTAATTTGTAAGAGAATTAAATATTTTGAAATTGTTCAAATATTATTTTATTAAAACTATAGGTTAAAATTAATGCGCATTAGATGTACATTAAAACTATAGGTTATGAGAGAAATGTATTTGAATTTGATTCAAATGCAGGTTAAAATTAAATATTTGATATTTAATTTGGTAATTAATTAATTGGAGAATTAATTAGTTATTTAATTTAATCTAATTTAATTAAATTTGATTTAATTAAATTAATTGAATTAAAACTATAGATTATGTGAGAGATGTTCATTTAAATACGATTTAAATGAATTGATTAATTAAATTAGATTTAATTAATTATTAATTTAATTAATTATTGATTTAGTTAATTAATTTAATTTTAATTAATTAAGTTTGTTGTAACTCCCACGTAGGAGAGTTACTTAAGACGTGGGATAACACCCACGTTTCCCATTTTTCTCTCGCTTCTTTATATAGTGCAAAAACAGAATTTTGTTTGGTGTGAACCATTCTCTCAACAAAAAACAAAATTCTCAGCGTTCTCTAAAAAAAAAATATCCAGAAGCGTTCTGTATTTTTTTTTCCTGTGCCAAAAAGGTTCCACAAACCTTCCCTCAAGATTCAGAGAATAGGAAGGTCTCCAAGTGGTGGTGACACAACAGGTAAGAGTTTTTATTCTCTAATTTTTTGCTTAACCTAGATTAATTTAAGTCTTTTTTGCCAATGTAAAAGTATTTCAAAATTATTAAAATTAATTTTGAGATACGGTTCTGATACGTTTCCGCTGGGTTTTGGGTTTTAATCCCAGCATTGTGGATGGTTACTTTCGGCGTGTCGAGAATCACAACCAATTGCAATCTTCAGTTTCAATTCAATCCACTAAAGATGTTCAGTCGGCAGAAATGAAAAGGTCCATGGAGACATTGCGACTCGACAAAAACCGCCTAAACAAGGAGACAAGTGCTTTTAAGCACCGACTCATGCAATTGTCCACCAGGGCAACTGAATTGGAAGCAGAACTAAAAGTTGTGTACGCCGAGACCAATAAGCTTTCCAACTTAATTTCCAAGAATAACGAGGACCTAAACCAAAAGCAACTTGAGATCTTGAAGGTTTGTGAGGAAATCGACAAGCTTGAGTGTGCCCCTATTGCTAGCAGTGTAGACGTCCAAATGCTATTAACGCTACACGAATCTTTGGAAGACACACGTGAGGAGTTGAAGAATTTCAAATGGACTCCTTGATTGAAGACCCTTTTTATCTAGTCCCCCCCCCCCCCCCTTTTTTTTAATCCAACTGTTGGACAAAGAAATTTGTAATCAAATTTTCACTATTTTATACTTTGCTTTCTATGCTTGTTTCTCAGACTGGATGTAGCCTGTCACCATTTATTTTCTCATTTGAGCAGAACTCTATTTATAACATAGTTCAAGAATTTTATTTATTTATTATATATATATATATATATATATTTTATAATGTGACTGAACTTAAAGTTTATTTTAAGCTGCCTACGTACCTTTATAGTGACAAGGGATCAAGTCATGATGTAGTTCAATAAATTTTTTTTTGGGGCCGTTCATCTTTTAAGCTCATGCGGGCCAGGAGCAGCGTGCAGTTTAAGCTCTTGCGATAAGAAGCATTTTACATGCTTATCATGCATAAAATTTCTTAAGAAATTTGCCATTGATTGGGCCAATTCTTAATCCATCCTGATCGACGATCTTGTATGCTCCATTTGTGTAGACTTCTTTGATGATGTAGGGTCTATCCCACTTAGGAGTGAACTTATTCCCTGTATGTCTTGTTGTGATGATAGGTCTCCTTATAGCAAGCACCAGATCACCAATTTGAAATGATCGGGCTTCACGTGCTTATCAAGGGCCTTGGACATTCGCGCTTGGTAACATTCCAATGCTTGCTGAGCTTCTAGTCGTTTTTCGTCAAGTGCCTCTGACTCTTGAAGACGTAATTTGGCATTGTCTTCTGTAGTTAGCCCCTCTTGAACCGCCATCCTTAGTGATGGAATTTCCCTTTCCAATGGGAGAACAGCCTCCACTCCATAAACAAGAGAATATGGTGTAACTCTTGTAGGAGTGCGATGAGTAGTTCGGTAAGCCCACAGTGCTTCACCAATCTTCTCTTGCCAATCTCTCTTTGACTTAGAGACGATTTTCTTTAGTAAGTTACATAAAGTCTTGTTGAAAGCTTCTGCCAGCCCATTCGCAGCTGCGTTGTACATGGACGACTTGTATTGCTTGAATTTAAACTTTTCGCACAATCTATCCATTAGGCTGTTAGAAAATTGTCTTCCATTATCCGTCACAATTCGGTGAGGAATTCCGTACCGGTAGATGATGTGAGTTCGGATAAAGTCTGCCACATTTTCTTTCTTGGCTTCTCTCAGCGCAATGGCCTCAGCCCATCTTGAAAAATAATCTGTCGCTGCAAGGATGTAAGAATGTCCTGCTGACGACTTCGGTGTTATAGGACCAACAAGATCAAGTCCCCAAGCTTCAAAAGGCCATGAAGCCACAGTTGGATGCAGGGGCTTTGGTGGTTGATGTATGAAGTTTGCATGGTATTGACAAGCTTCGCACTTCTTTGCATACTCCATCGAATCTTGGATCATCTTGGGCCAATAGTATCTCATCCTCTTTAACTGGAATTGAAGCTTCGGTCCAGATTGGTGTGCGCCACAAACGCCTGAATGCGCCTCCTCTAGCGCTCTTATTGACTCTTCTTTTCCGAGGCATCGAAGAAAGAGCCCTTCTAGGGAACGACGATATAAAGTCCCCTTATAGTAAATGAAGTGAGCTGCTCTCCTTCGCACCTCAGTTTTATGACGGAGATCTGTTGGAAGTTTACTATGTTCAAGATAATCTATGATGGGTTGGCGCCAGTCTTCCTCGTCAATTAAATAGACTGATGTCAAGTTCATTTCTTCGCATTCAACCTCAATTGACGGTATAATCCACCTTTGGCAAAGTGATATGTTTAGAGTTTCATCGTCTTGAATCGTCAATGCAGTAGCTAGGTTTGCCAAAGCATCTGCCTTCTTGTTTTCTGACCTTGGTACATGCTCCAACATTACGCTGTCGAACTTTTCCAACAATTGTCTGGCATAAGTGAAGTAAGGCTTTAAATCTTCGTGTTTCACATCATACTGCAGCAAGAGTTGACTGATTATCAACTTCGAATCACCGTAAACCTCTATGTACGATATTCCCATTTCTAACGCCATCTGGAGGCCAATTATTAAAGCTTGATATTCAACGACATTATTTGAGCATAATTCACCAAGTGTAAATCTATAAGGCAACATATGTCTTTCAGGTGAGATGAGGACGATGCCTGCCCCCGCTTCGCTCCTTCGTGTTGCGCCATCGAAGTACATAGTCCAAGGCTCCGTAATTTCAACCAAGAAAACTTCCTCGTCGGGCAAGTCTTCGCATAACTTCCAATCTGATGGAATTGGGTGATTTGCTAAGAAGTCAACTAATGCTTGTCCTTTAATCGCCTTTTGTGGCACGTACACAATGTCGTATTGCTGGAGCAGAATTGCCCATTTGGCCAGGCGCCCGGAGATGATCGGCCTGGATAACACATACTTAATGGGGTCAGCTTTTGCAACTAGGTGAACTGTGAAAGCTTGCATGTAGTGCCTCAACTTGTCAATTGCAAAGAAAAGCACAAGACACATTTTCTCGATAGAAGAGTAATTGATTTCAGCTCCAGTTAGGGTCCTACTTAGATAGTAGAGAGCACGCTCCTTCCCTTTCTCCCCTTCTTGCGCCAGTAATGCCCCTAGCGACCTTTCCTGTGCGGCAATGTACAATATCAATGGCTTGCCTGCTAAGGGAGCGCCTAGGACAGGGGGATTAAGCAAGTATTTCTTTATGCTGTCAAAAGCATTTTGACAAGCTTCATCCCACTCAAAACTTTCTCCTTTTCTCATCAACTTTTGAAAAGGTTGACATTGGCCAGCAAGGTTGGAAATAAATCTCCGTATGTAAGCCAAACAACCCTGGAGGCTTCTCAACTCGTGTAGATTTCTTGGCCTTGGCATCTTCTGAATAGCATCGATCTTGGACTGATCTATCTCAATTCATCGATGCCTTACGATGAAACCAAGAAACTTCCCTGAGGTTACGCCAAATGCACATTTGAGAGGATTCATCCTTAACTGATATTTCCACAGGCGGTCAAACACAACTTTTAAATCTCTCAGATGGTCTTGTCGTTTCTTGGACTTAACCACGAGATCGTCAACATAGCATTCAACATGTTTGTGCAACATATCATCAAATACTTTTTGCATGGCGCGTTGATAAGTAGCGCCAGCATTCTTTAATCCGAAGGGCATCACCTTGTAGCAATATATTCCCTTCGGAGTGCGGAAGGCAGTCATTTCCTCATCTGCGAGAGCCATCCGTATTTGATTATACCCAGACGACCCATCCATAAAGGATAAGGTTTCATACCCAGTAGTTGCGTCAACCATGATCTCCGTGATAGGCAATGGAAAGTCATCCTTTGGGCATGCATTATTCAAGTCGCGAAAGTCTACGCAGACGCGAAGTTGTACGTTCTTCTTTCTAACGGGAACAATGTTGGCTATCCACGTTGGATATTTGACTTCACGAATGAATCCTGCTTCAATCAACTTATTGACTTCTGCTTCAATTTGGGAAATAAGCTTTGACCGAAAGCGTCGTTGAGCCTGTTTGACGGGTCGATACTCTTGTTTGATTGCGAGATGATGGACTGCTACTTTTGGATCAAGTCCTGGCATCTCTTTGTATGACCAAGCAAAGATGTCCTTGTATTCGGTGAGTAGGCTCATATATTCGCCCTCCTCTTCACTTGAGAGAGACGCGCTAATGAAAGTTGGACGCGGTTCCTCTACTGTGCCGAGATTCACTTCTTTGAGTTTATCTACTGTGGATTGACCACCATCCTCAAGCGTGAGTGGGGCGTCCTCCACATCTTCTTCGGATATTTCGCTCTCCGACTCTTCGATGACGGTGATATGATGACATGAAGTTTCGCCTTCTTCCTGTTCTAAGTTTTCACTGTCAGGCTTAGTAAGGATAACGTCACGCCTTTTCACCTTTAAAGAGCCTTCACTTGTATTGAGGGTGACGAAGATTTTTCTTTTCATTCACGATGGAACATTACTACGAATTTCTCCTCCCTCCTTTGTCTCGCAAGAGGGCATTTGATTTGAATGATTCTCAGCATCATCATGCTTAATGCGACGTCAAATTGATGTGCGAGATTTTCCTCCACTCTTCTTTGTAGGTATACTAGGAGCATCACCGCGAATCTTTTCTTTTTTCTTTTGCTCGAAAGACGACCTTTTGTTAGAGTGATTCTCGACACCTTCATGCTTAAAGCGATCAAAAATTGACCCGCGAGGTGCTTCCTCATTTTTCTTCATAAGCACACTTAATCTTTCAAATGCCGAGGGTCGAGTCGTCACTGGAGAATGATGAATATCTTCTTCCTCCCCAGAAGACATGACAAGCCTTCGAAAGGCAGAGCGTCGGTCGAGGTTAGCCGTTGGGCGCTGACTTTCTTCTTCTGTTTCCATCATACTTAGCCTTTCAAAGACTATGGAACGTGCGACAGGCGGTCGAATGCGATCAAAGACAGAGGTTCTTTGACCATTATTTTCCCCTTCTTTAGAGTTATCAACCTCCTTTATCGTTATGTGATTGATGTCAGCCACTTTTGCCTTTCCCTTTCTAGTTTTGCGAACCGGCTCAGAAGACTTATATCCAAGTCCTTTCCTTGAGGCAGGTATGGCATATCCTTCCTTCAAAAGCTTCTTCTGGTATGGAGAAAGTTCAGGCTGCTCATAAATCTTCAGGCTTTTGAACTCAGTGTGAGTTGTAAAGTCATAGCCTGCTTTTGCCAGCACCTTATAAGCCTTTGGGTCGAACCCATCTTTTGTTTGTCTTTGAGGCAAATTTATCTTCGTCAGGTCCATTTTTTGTTTGTGAATTTCTTGTTTTGTTATTTTTGTAAGAGGTGTAACAAAACTTTCTTTTAAGATCTCCACATCACCGACCTTCAAGCCCCTCGAGCATTCTGCGAATGGTGACTCGCCTTTCTTACGTCTCGACAAAGGAACATAACGCAAGAATGGAGGACTTGGAGCTTTCTCATCTTCCAAGGTTTCAGTCTTCGTGGGGCTAGTAGATGCTTTACTCTTTTGAGAGTCAGAAGTACTGGCCCCTTCGCTTGGTTCTTTTGTTGCATCTATTCGTGGCTTGGACTGAGACTTATCCTCCCCTTTTATTAGAGAAATCTCCGCGGGCATAACTTCACCGACATTATCGGTCTTTAAGTAGAATTTTGCGTCTGCGAAGTGGGACTCAGCTTCTGAGAATGGGTTGGAATCTGCTTCAACCTTCTTAATGCCATCTTGATAAAACTTGAAGCATTGATGGAGTGTAGAAGTTATCACTCCATTTCCATGAATCCAAGGACGTCCCAGCAACAGCTTGTAAGTGGTCCTCGAATCTATGATGTGGAACAATGTGTTGACCTTTAGGTCGCCAATAATGAGTTCCAGGCGAATCATGCCGATCGCTCGCTGACCACCTTGATTGAAGCCTTGAATCACTAGCTTGCTATTCATCAATTCTTCCATTGAGATACCTAATTGCTTCATAGTTGATTTAGGCATAATGTTGACAGCTGACCATCGTCAATGAGAATTCGACCAACCCTTTGTTCTCGCATGTATCCCGAGACAAATAGGGGCTTGTTATGAGACTTTGATCCCAGCAATAGGTCTTCATCTAAAAAGCCTATAAATGTGCAGCAAGAAGCGCATGTACTCACCCTGGAGGCTAGGACGCTTGAACTTGATGAACTTGATACACCTAAGTTTAGCAATGCATCAATAAGAGCAGTCTTAGTTGTCTGAGGGAGAGACAACAAGTCTTCTATGTCGAACGACGGTTGGTCTTTTGATTCTACCATCATCTCCAACGAGCTTGAAGGAATATCTTCGCCTTCTGCTGTGCTGACGACATGACACGCAACAACTTCTAGCACTTCCTCTGGATGATCATCAAAAAAGTTTTGTGGAAGAAATTCTGCCAGAGTCACTGGTCGTCGAGGTTGAGAAAAATCTTCGTCCTCCTCCTTAACAGGTTTAGATTTCCACACCTTCTTCTTTGCTTTCTTTTTATGAGTCTTGCTTCCTCTTTTGTACTCTCGACGGAAGCGCAACTCTTTTTTGGTGGAGCTCGCCTTTCTTTTCTTTCGATGAGTCACAAGGATCCACCCTTCGTCATCATCTTCAACAAAGTCATCTTTGCCTTGACGGTCTGTCATTATGATTTCTTGCTGGAACCGAACGACTATAGGCTCAAAGGTCCCAAATTGGATCAAACTTTCACTTTGATCATAAAACAGTGTTGATGGCGGAACACTTGAAGTCATTGCCACCGCAGTGTGATTCGTCTGAGCTACCTCATCAGATCTAGCTCTATCTTCTTTTCGCGAGTCAACCTCATAATCAGTTCTTTCAGCACAAAGCACTTTTCGATTGGGTGGCTAACGACCCGATGATATTTGCAGTAGTTGGGGTCGTTGACTTTTCCTGATTGCTCCGGCCGCTTGCATTCGGGCAGTTGGATCAGCTGTTTCTCCAACAGTTGCTCTAATATATCTGCAACATTAGAGTCTGGGAATGGATAAACATTTTCCTGCTTCTCCTTCAAAGTTAGGCGACGTTGCTCGCCTCCGTCATCTCTCTTTTCAACTCTTGAATCTCCTCCTTTAAAGGAAAATTTCAATGGGGTTGTATTGACGACCATAGATTCTTTCGTGGCACTCTTCCCAGTTTTCTCGGTGCCCTTTGTATTCTTCTTATCCTTCTTTTATCCTGAGACCAGGAAGTCCTTTGTTCCTCGGTTGGCGATGCTTAACTCCATATCGTGGGCGCGAGTTGCCAACTCTTCAAATGTGCGAGGCTTGATTCCCTGCAGGATGTAGAAAAGTTCCCAGTGCATGCCTTGGGTGCACATCTCCACTAAAGATAGTTCAGTGAGTCTATCTTTGTAATCAAGACTTAGAGCTCTCCATCGGTTGATGTAGTCGATGACTGGCTTTCCTTTCCGTTGCTTGGCATTCGTTAGCTCCATCATGCTAACAGTCCCCCTAGTGCTGTAAAAACGGTTAAGGAATTCTCTTTCCAACTGCTCCCAACTGTCAATCACTTCTGGCTCTAGATCAGTGTACCAATCAAAAGCATTTCCTTTCAAGGTGCGGACGAACTGTCTAACCAGTTGATCTCCTCTAGTTCCTGCAGTTTCACATGTTTCAACAAAATGAGCAACGTGTTGTTTAGGGTTATCCTTTCCGTCGAATTGTTGGAATTTTGGTGGTTGATATCCGGCAGACATTATGAGGTTGTCAATTCTTTTAGTGTACGGCTTGGTGTACATAAAAGAATTTTGTGGCGATTCCCCATACTGGGCTCTGATGGTGTTTGTGATCATGTCCTGCAGCTGCTGGACTAACAGAGAGGCGACAGAGGTAGAATGCTGCAGCTGATTTTCCTGCAACGGCGTTTTTCCTTTGTCATTTGCCTTGACAGCGGGGGTGTGGCTCGACTCAGCAGTTTCTCGAGTCTGCATTTGCTCTCTCAAGGCAGCGATCTCATTATCTCACTCCTCGAGAGCTTTCGCTAGGAAATTTATCTTCCTTTCTAATTCAGCCATAGCTGCCTCGATCGTTATGTCAGCCATCATGACGGACATCACGTCAGGGTGTGATTCCTTCTTGGACTGGTCAGAGGCAGGAGCAAAGTTTTCATACAAAGGATTTTCCTTGATGACAATCCCCCTTTTAGGAGATTTTGTCAATCGCCTCAAGATGTCCTCTGCAACAGCAGAACCTTGTTTCTTCTCCTGCATGATCCCTTTTGAGCGACTACAGTGATGGGTCCTGTGTATGCATCGCTTGCAGCAGGAATGTTAGACGCAGCAGGAGCGTTGGATGCTGCAGGAGCGTTGGATGCTACTTTCTTAGAAGCCATTCCTTGATTTAAGTGTTGAGAGAGAGATGAGAGGTAGAGAAGGTCCCACTGGGCGTGCCAATTTGTTCGCACGAGGTTTCCTGAGAAATGTGTTTCGTGGAGTTGAACTTCTGTTTATATAAGTTTGATGCGGATGTGGTTCGATCTCTAGTACTTGATCCTCTGATTATCTCTCAACTGTACGCGTACGCTTGATGTATGGAAGCGGAGCGCGTGGATGCACGTGAAGTTGAAGACTTGGATGGATGTATGTATTCCGAGCTTCAGTCTTCAAGTGTGTGGTTCAGCTTCAGGAGTTAGGGAGTCTTCTGATTGTAGGGAGAATTCTCTCTAGGCTCTCTGAGTGTAAAATTCCTGAACCCGGTGAATGAAGAGAACTTCTCTATTTATAGAGTTCTCAGGTGGGGTTTATGGGCTTGGGCTTGACTAGTCCATGGGCCTGGCCCATTGGGCCAAACTAATTGGATTTGGGCCTTTGGGTCATTTGGGCCAAATTAAGTCTACTTTTGGACTTAATTAAATTTTAGCCCAAACATTAATAATTAATTGAACCAAAAATAATTAATTTGATCCAACGATGAGGACGGAAACACATGGCACCATCGAGATTGCCAATTTTCGTCTTCAATTTCAATTTAGGACACATGTAACATTTAATTAGTCCCAAATTAATTATTTTATAATTTCGCCGTAAATGACGTGGCAATTTGTGATTGGTCCAAAATTTCTCCTTCAACAATATTCATTCTAGAAGGTTAAAGAAAACAACACAAAAATGTGGAATAATGTTAAACGAAATTATTAAAAAAAAACTTGAACTCTACAAAAAAAAAAAAAAAAAAAATTAAAAATTAAATCAAAAGATATTAGAGAGAGCGAGTTTAACAAAATTAAAACCAAAACAAAAAAAGAAAGGAAAAAGAGATAGAAAACTTAACTATTAGAGAAAAAATTTAGATTTGAAATTCTAATTTGATTTTTCTAAAAATTAGTTTAAATTTGTGATTTTGACGTGATACTCGTTAATTTAAATTTTAAAAATCTAAGTTTTTTTTTTTCAATTTTAGATAAAATTAGAAAGGGAGGTTTTTTTAAAGTGAAGTTTACAAAACCTTAGATTTTTATTTTAAGGTGAATGATAGATAAAATGGGATTTTATTATTATTAATTTTTTTAAACAAATTATTTTAACATAAATTATGTAGATGGAGATTTTTTTTTTTTTTTTTTTTTTTTTTTTTTTTTTACAAAAGGGAAAATCAAAAGTTTCTCCCTTTTTAATGGTATAGATTTAAAAAGTATTAAACAAAAAACATGACCTTCTTCATAGTGGTTGAAGATTCGATCTCTCATCCTACAACTGTTGTACTAATTTAAAAAACAAGTCTCTATTCCTATATTTCAAAATTATTAATTGTATATTTTTTTTGGGCTGACCAAATAAATAGCAAAATCTAAAGTTTCATTTGGAAAAATAGCAAAAACTTTTCAAAATTGTAAAAATAACAAAACGATTATTTTAAATAAAAAATACAAATGAGAAAATACGTAAACTACCCCTACACACTCAAAATGATAAAAAACTAAAACAAATCTAAAATCAGGAAATACACTGTATTGAAAGATATTTTAAAAGTCCCACCAAACTCCAAATCAAATCGGTGATTTAATTGAAGCCAACCCATATCACATAAACCAAAAGTTTAATAATAACCCCGAAACAACCCCATACTCACCTAAACACTGTTGGTCGATTCCTCCGACGACCACATGGTGGCAAAGCTTGCGATCGGCTACTTCATTTGTGGGTAAAACTTCGCAGAAAAGAGATCTAAGAAGAGCGAGACAAAATGATAAAGAGATGATAAATGAGGTAGGAAGAGAAAGAGAGGAAGATCCATGGTAGCATCTATGCAACGTCGTCTGTGCGAAAGAAAGTTGAGGGGAGGGAAGGGCAGCATGGGTAGTAAATATACTTTTGTTTTGTTTTGTTTTTAATTTAATTTAATTAAATTTTAACTCACAAAACCTTATATAACAAATAAATAAATATTTCTTTAACCGTATGAAATTCACGGAATGACAATTTTTGCTAATTATCCATAAATCTTATTATTTCCAGTTTTTGCTAATTATCCAAACAAAACCTCATTTTTTGCTATCTCGTCTAATTTCTCTAGTCTTTTAGACCTTAAACCTAAATTCCAAAAATGTCTTGAATTTTTTATTTTTTTCAACCTAACACTTTTTTCTCTCTCATCCACACGTCATTAAGACCTTAAAACTCAAAAAAAAAAAAAAAATAATAAATAAATAAATAAAAATAAAAAACTCATCTTTTCCCTTCACTTTGTGGCATCTCCCCACTTAAATTTCTTCCTCTCTAAACTCTCTCATACAATATAATCTCCTCTCTCTCTATTATCCATCTTCTACGAAAAACCCTACTGAAGCCGATGGCCAAAATCATAACAGCTGCCACTACGTGGTATATTTCTATATATTTTTTTTCAATTTAAAAATTTTTATTAGTTTATTTCAAATAATCCATCAATCTTTAAATATCCTATATATTTGAAATAAGCCCAGGATGAAAATAAAGATTTATAACCATAATTTACATTAAATGCAATTCACCTAAATGTGTGAAAATCTTTTTCTTTAAAATTTCTTGAATTTTACTTTTAAATTGACGGTAATTGGTATGACATGCAGATTACAAAATTTCCTTTTTTTCAAGGGAAATATAGTTAGCTAAGTGAGAAATAAATAAATTTGTTTTTTTTTAAAAAATAAAAAATAAAAACCTAAACATAAAATCCACTCCATTCTTTCAAATCTTTATTACCAGTACACCATCCAAAATATTTTTATAATTTTTACTGGCCTTAAATTAACAACTCAGTTATTTTCATAATCATCATGACCCTACTTCAATGGTAGGCACAATATAAATGCACAACTTTTCAAATTTCATAGAAGTTTACTTTTACATACAACGGATATATACAGATATTAGAGATTTGAACATTCAATCTCAAAAAGAAAGAAAAAAAAAAACACAGGTCAATATCATTAAGCTATACTCATGTTAACGACTGCTCTTTACAAACTTTGCTCTTTACAAACTTAGAATAGACCAATATATATATTCTAAAAGCAGTAATCAAAACATATTCTCATCTTCTTCTTCTTCTTTTTTTTTTTTTTAAATTGTCTTGTTTATCTAATACAATTCATGAAATAAACCAAAAATAGACATCTCACTTTCCCATACACCTACTTAATTAAGGTGTAAATTATCTTCTTGATTTGATTTGATGAATATAGATTACTATGAATACAGATGTTAATATCAAGGGGGACCCCATAAAACAAAGGACAAAGGGGCACAAATCAGCCCAAGATTTGAACCCATCTCTTTGTATAGGTGGCTTATGGTGAATGTTCAACCCAGTTTGGTTGGATAGCCTCCATGAAAATGACCTTCAATAATGAACACACAATCACAAAGTTTTGCTACCACCCACTTGCTTCCCCTCCTCACCACCCCCTTCATTATTGACCCTTGTATTATTAATGACAATTTTTTTTTCGTGTTCAACTTCCAAGCTTTTCAACTATTCTTATGGAACATTTCATTGTCAAGGCAACTCATAAGATATGAAATCCTAAAAGATTGGTCGTGGTGAGAAAAACTTATTCACTGAGGCTGCCACAATGATAATTATCTGACTATGATGAATCTACATATTCCTATTCATCATTGGATATAAATTTCTCCATGATTCGAACCCATTACCTCTAAGACTTCTCTTTTTCCATGGATCCTTATTGATCTAAGACTAGTAATCTGCATTCATGGTTACCCTCCAAAAGAGGGGCTTCAACTTGTTGTTTAACTCCTAGCAACATTTATAAACTATAAAAGAAAAGTGGAATCATGTTCTAACAGCGGTTTTAGTAGAAAAGTAAACAGAAATTATTGGTAAACAAGATTGTGTTTTAAGAAGAGCAATATACATATATTCAGAAACCAAATTGTATCTACCAGGACTAAACAGGAATGATCGAGTAAACATTGATAGATTATTCTAAGATACTAGACTTACCATATATACATTTAATACTAACTTTCTAGTGATTTACATTACTTATGGAACAACTTCCCAATATGCAGACTCTAAGCTATTTGAGTTTCACAGAGGAAGTAGAAGTTCTAGTAATCAGTAAGCTAAGGTCTTGTATCTAGCTATTGTTTATTATATTAGCTATGTGCAGGAAGGTTGAAAGTTTAGAGCAGGGGAAGAACCAAATTATACATCGTCGTCATAAAGCTCGTCCCTTTGTCTGCGCATCCGAGCTCCCCATGACATGTTTGCTCCTGAATCTTTGTTCATGCTTCTTCTCTTCAATCCTGATAACTGATCCTGCCAACGGTTCTTCCACCCACTTTTCTCTTCCATTTCCTGAGTAATGCAGGGAAAGAAGATAAGTTCAGATTTAATATAAGAAATTTGGATATATGAACTAAAAGAACCAATATCTGTCATATGAGTTACATGCAGAAGTCACGATTTGGTCCAGATTATACATGTTTTGATTCACATAAGTCATTTGAATTAGGATTAGATTTAATTTTTAGTAATGGATGGTGAAATGAAAAAGTAAAAGCCATGAAATCTCATTCAAAGGGTTATTTCTCTTGTATGATTTCTTCATGTTGCAAATTATTTAAGAGGCATGCTGCAATCTTAAGAAAGAGAGAAAATAGAAGAATCATAAGAGTAAAAAATTATGGTTAATCTATTGTTTGAAAAAACAGAATCTCAAAAGTATTTGCATATTGAAAATCGACCTTTGTAGTTTGTAAATTCAGTTCAATTAAAAGTAGCAAGAAGATATACTTTCTGTAAATGGATGAGAAAACAAATCAAGGGATTTTTGCAGCTCAATTCCTAAGCCGATTCATGTAGAAGCAGAACGCGTAGGCAAATGAGGAATACAAAGCAATAATTCAGAAACAAATGAAAACCAAGACTGCGTGCTTGCGAGTAATCCAGGTTGAAGAAACGAATAGGTCAAAGAAATTAACAAGAATTCATGATCAGGAGGCGAAACTGTTCAAAACAGGTCAAAATCAATTCAATATAACAAAATAAATTGCAATAAAATAAGGTAGAGAAAACATCCTAATTGATTCCGCAACCAATTTTGAGCTAAAAAATAGCCAAGAAAGCTACCTCATGGTTGTAGCTGCGTCTTCGAGCAGAAAAAGCAAGGTGAACACCTCTCGCCATGTCTCTATCATACAAAGCTCTCATATTAGGATCGGATAACGTCTCGTACGCCTCCTGAACCTTGATGAACTTCCTCGTATACTCCTCGATCCGGTCCGGCGGCGAAACGTCAGGATGATATTTCAGAGCCATCTGCTTGTAGGCCTGCTTAATCTCCACCATCGACCCCAACTCCGGTACTCCTAAAAGCTCGTAGAAGCTCATCTCGGCGGCGACGGAGACAACCGCGTCGTTGACGGCAGCGGCCTTTACTTTGATGCAAGCAGAAGGAGACCGTGCCGATTTAGGGAACAGAACCTGCGAAGTTCCATCTAGCGGAGAGGCTCTTCTTGGAGAGAAAATCGGAGGCATCGCCGGTAAATAGTAACGAGAATCGGTGCCTGATAAAGCCAAACCGCAGCTACGCATCTCTATGTATTTTTCGGTGGTTTCTACTTACGATTACGACACTGAAATTTTCCTCTATTTAAGCTTCGCTTCACCGCTCGCTGTTTCGTCACTCTGTTCTTGTTTTGTACGCTGGATTTCTCCCCCTGTCTCTTGGCGGTGTAATCTAATGACTTACGACGGGAGGTGTTGAGAGAATTTATCCCAATTTTTTTGAGCAAAAATAAGTTTTTTTTTTTTAGAATTTCTTGTTTGTATGTATGATAGTTGATTTGAGTTATATAAAATTTTCCTATCTTTAATAATCGATTGTCAATGGCATTTTATAGCATTTTATAGTCGTTCTGACTTCTGCCTTATCTAGTTAAACGAAGTGAACGTGCTCCACATTTTTTGTGAAATTGTGGATAAATAAGCTTCTACAATGAGAGAGAAGAAAACTAAAAGGAGAAAAAAACTGAAAGATTGAACGAGGTGAATCGGGTGCTTCCAAGATGAGAGAGAAGAAAATTGGAAGGTTGAACTAGGTGAATCTAGTGCTTCCACAATGAGAGAGAAAAAAAACTAAAAGGAGAGAAGAAAACTGGAAGGTTGAACCAAGTGAATCTAGTGCTTCAACAATGAGAGAGAAAAAGTTGAAAGTTGGGTGCTTCCACGATGAGAGAGAAGAAAAGAAGAGCATTGAATAAATCTGCTAAATGTGATCTAGTGAAACTCTGGACACCTCTGCTCCCATAATGAAAGAAGAAAAGTAGAGTGTTGGTTAGTTTTTTTTTTTATAAAAAAAAAAAAAAAAAAAAAGTCATAATTTGGTTGGTTAATTATGAAAAATATTCAAATGTGTCACCAATTTATTGTTTTCTGCTTCTTTTTATTTAAATTAAATTCTAATTCTTTAAAAAAAATTGAATTCTGATTTGAGATAAATTATATAGATAGAAACCTGAAGTAGGAGGTGATTTATTTATCTTTAGAATATATGTTAAATAAATATACTTTTTTTTAGTTAAATTTAAATAGTATATATCTGCCATAATGAAAAAAAATGAAAATTAAATATATTATTGGATAAAGTTAAAAACGAATATAATTTTTATAAATATTAGACATAAAGTTTAAAAATAGTTAAAGAAATAAAATGAAGTAATATATTCTATTTATATAATTTAAAATGGTATTGATTAACAATAATTATCAATAACTTTAATAACGATATACAATTAGATTTTTTTTAATATGAAATCATATCACATTGGAATGCATTTTATTTATTTGTTCGTTTGGGTTAAGAAAATAGTTTGGAGTAGGATGAAAACTTGGTCGTGTTAGGCTCTAGTTATCTCTTTATCTAATTGGTTAATAATGTGAAAATTTACTTATATCAATTTATGTTCATATCTGACTAGCTAGTTATAAATATCTATTATTTTGTGATTTGAATTGAGTTAAATAAATAGAAACTACGAAATATGATATAATTTATTTGTTTTGGTTAAAAAAATAGTTTGAGATGGATGAAAAATTAGTAATTATTATTTTATGCTCATTCTTCCTATATCTAATCGTTTTTTTTTTTTTTTTTTTTTTTTTTTTTTTTTTTTTACAATCTGATTCATTAATTTTTTTAAAAACAACAATATGACAAGATGTCAATTCATAGTTCACTATTTTGACATTTTTTTTTTTTTTGTTACCGAGTCAATTTATTGTTTTTTAGTTTGTTTTGGTATAAATCAAAATTTGAATTGAATTGAGTTTTATAAATAGGAACTACAAATTAAAATGTCATTTAAATCGGTTTAGCTGTTATTTGATATGAGCTATATAAAATTTTCTTACCTTTAATAATATATGTGATTACCAATGGTTTTTTATGCTCATATTCTGTGAGCATGATCTACCTTTATTATGGAAACCTTTATTGTGGATGTGGATGAATAACGTGCTTCACATTTATTGTGAAACTGTGGATGAATAAGCTACTACAACGGAAATTGTGAAACTGTACCGCAATAGAAGAGAAGAAAACGGGAAGGTGAACAAGGTAAATCTGCTAATGTGATCCAGTGAAACTCTGGACACCTCTCTCCCCAATGAAAGAAGAAAAGTAGAAAAGTAGAGTGTTGGTTAGTTAAAAAAAAAAAAAAAAAAAAAACATCATTTAATTAGTTAGTTATGAAAAATATTCAAACATGTCACCAATTTATTGTTTTCTGTTTCTTTTTATTTAAATTAAATTCTGATTCTTTAAAAAAAAATTGAATTCTGATATGAGATGAATTATATAAATAGAAACTTAAATTGGGATGTCCTTTATTTATTATTGCATATAGTTTAAAATCTTTAGAATATATGTTAAATAAATATACCTTTTTAGTTAAAATTAATTAGTAAATATCTGACATGAAATTTAATTAAAAATTTAAATAGATAAAAATTAAATATATTATTAGATGTAGTTATATATATATATATATATATATATAATTTAAAAGGAATTTGAATAAAAATAATTATCAATAACTTTAATAATATAAACACTTGAGATTTTATTAGAATGCATTTTGACAATGCTCTCGCTTTTATCTAAATGGTTTTAGTTTTTTTTAACAATGTGAAAATTTACTTTATGTCAATTTATGTCCATATCTAATTAGTTAGTTATAAATATCTATTATTTTGTTATTGTTTCTTACCAAATTAAGGTGTAAATCTGATTCTAATTTAAATTGAGTTAAATAAATAAAAACAACGAAATAAGATATCATTGGTTTGTTTTTTTTTTATTTACTTATTTGTTTTGGTTAAAAAAATAGTTTGAGGTGGATGAAAATTTGGTAATTGTTGTTTTAGAGTGTGTTTGGGAGTGATAGTTGGGGTGGTGATTTTAGTGATAGAGATTTTGGAACAATTTGATTTTGTAAAATTGATTTTTAAACAATCAAACATATGTTTGATTCCAAATTTCTAAAGTGATTTTTAAATATATAAAAGTGATTTTAAATTTATCATGTTTGGTTCTAATAGTAATTTTAAAATTACCAAATTACTAAAAAGGGTATTTTATATTTGGATTTTTGTTTTAAAAAATAATTATAAAAATATTTAATTTTATTAATTTATTTTTTTATTTATTTTAATGTTAAATTATTGTATGCATAATTGATATGTGAGGTAAGAAAAATACACATAATAAAAACAAAATAAAATTCAAAACATATATCTCATCCAATCTAGAAATTTTTGTATCATTACAAAATACTTAAACTAGATATTATCTATTGAAATACAAACTGTATAACAAAAACATTAACGAAATATAAGAAGTCTTGCCATTTTTTCCTGCTCCATCAGAAAAGTAGAGAGACTAAAAAAAATCAACAAAGGATCGAAGACAATGATTGAAATATCCCAAAAAAATTGTTCATATCCCAAAAATTACAAAAAACAAAAACTTACTGAAATCAGCACTACCACGGATAGTTAATGGAACCAAGCGACGGACACGAGAGAGAGGATGTATCGGCTGAAAGAGAAGGAAGAAATAGATTAGGGCTAAATCCTATCCTTAAATATGAGGGGCAAATTTGGTGTTCTAAATTTTTTATCTGATTCCCTGATAATCACCTCAACCAAATCACCAATAAACTAATACCTACAAAATCAATTTCGAGTGATTTCAAATTTTTGAAAAATCAATTTTATGTGAGTGCCAAACATCAACTTTTTATAAAAAAAAAAAAATGATTTTGACAAGGGAAAAAGTGATTTTGGCCATGTCAAAATCACTCCCAAACACACCCTTATGCTCGTTCTCCGTATGTCTAATTTGTTAGTTTTTTTTTTTAACAATTTGATTCATTAGTTTTTTTAAAAAAACAATCTAACAATTTAGTTATAAATGTTAATCCATACTTGACTAGTTTTATGCCATTTTGACATTTTTTTT
The DNA here is from genome assembly GCA_002890555.2 of Lagenaria siceraria. Classification (NCBI taxonomy): domain Eukaryota; kingdom Viridiplantae; phylum Streptophyta; class Magnoliopsida; order Cucurbitales; family Cucurbitaceae; genus Lagenaria; species Lagenaria siceraria. Next base: position 17,349,795 of record CM016488.1, read on the forward strand.
TTTGTTATCGAATATTTGAATCGGTTTAGTTGTTTAGGTTTAAATGTTATTTGATCAGAGTTATATAAAATTTTCTTACCTTTAATAATATATGTGATTGTCAATGGCTAAGGTGAATCTAGTTAAACTAACATGATACTTTTTGTGAAAAAGTAAATCTTGTTAAATGAGGTGAATCTTTTAACGTAATTTATTGTGCAACTGTCAGAGATAAATCTTATTAAAGGAGGTAGATCTTTTAAGTAAATTTTATTAAACTAAATAGATCTTTTAACGAGGAAATAAATATACTTTCTAGTTCTCCCTATGATTAGTCTTTTTTTTTTTTTTTTTAACAATCCGATTCATTTTTTTTTTTTTTTTTTTTAAAAAAGGGACAAGTTTGAAAAAAAAGCCACAATTGTTATAGATGTCAATGCATGGTTTACTAGTTTTATACTCCGACATTTTTTTTTTTTTGTTATCGAATGACATCCACACATTAAAAGCAACACGTACATAATCAAGAAAGATGAATAATAATAACAAAGACAAATTTTTGAATCATTCAGATATGCGTATTCAACGGGGGCATCGCTAAATTGGATAATTACAACTAAAAAAAGAAACCTGTTTTACATGTTCTGTACAATAGCGATTATAGACAAATTAGAGCTCCAAACAAGGATCTAACCGTTCATGATGAGGCCCTTTGTGTCTCGAACAGGCAGATAAAATTTCGATACAATCCGAAACGATGATTTTCCGAGAGCTGTCCCTGAAGAAAAAAAAAGAAGAGTTCCCTGTTTTACATGTTCTGTACAATAGCGATTATGGACAAATTAGAGCTCCAAAAAAGGATCTAACCGTTCAGGATGAGGCCCTTTGTGTCTATAAAGGCAGATAAAATTTCGATACAATCCGACGGTTGGAATTTCGGCAAACGATGATTTTTCAAGAGCTGTCCCTGAAAAAAAAAAGAGTTCCCAGTTTTACATGTTTTGTACAATAGTGATTATGAACAGATAAGACCTCAAAACAAAAATCTAACCGTTCAGAGTATGGCCCTATGTCTCTCAAACGGGCTGATAAAATTTCAAGATGATCGGACGGTTGGAACTTCGGCTAAAGACAATTTTCTAACCGTTCATGATGAGGCCCTTTGTGTCTCGAACAGGCAGATAAAATTTCGATACAATCCGATGGTTGAAATTTCGGCAAACGATGATTTTCCGAGAGCTGTCCCTGAAGAAAAAAAAAAGAAGAGTTCCCTGTTTTACATGTTCTGTACAATAGCGATTATGGACAAATTAGAGCTCCAAAAAAGGATCTAACCGTTCAGGATGAGGCCCTTTGTGTCTATAAAGGCAGATAAAATTTCGATACAATCCGACGGTTGGAATTTCGGCAAATGATGATTTTTCGAGAGCTGTCCCTGAAAAAAAAGAGTTCCCAGTTTTACATGTGTTTGTACAATAGTGATTATGAACAGATAAGACCTCAAAACAAAAATCTAACCGTTCAGAATATGGCCCTATGTCTCTCAAACGGGTTGATAAAATTTCAAGATGATCGGACGGTTGGAACTTCAGCTAAAGACAATTTTCTAGGAGTTGTCGCTGAGAATCCGAAATTCTATTTGTCTTCTTTGTTCCCACTTTACCTCATTAGGTCACTTAAATAATATATATATATATATATATATATATATATATATATTTAAGTTTCTCAAATAAGATTTGGCCATAGTCCAAATTTTATATTAAATTAAAATGATTTTATCAAATTTAAATTGCGGATAATATCTCAAATTTATCCCAAAAATAAGATTTGGCCATATTCCAAATTTTATATTAAATTAAAATGATTTTATCACATTTAAACTACGGATAATATCTCAAATTTATCCCAAAATAAAATTTGGCCATATTCCAAATTTATATTAAATTCAAATGATTTTATCAAATTTAAATTGCGGATAATATCTCAAATTTATCCCAAAATTAAATTTGGCCATATTCCAAATTTTATATCAAGTTTTAATCAAACTTAAATACTAAATTCATAGTTTGATTGACACACCAAATAGGGTCAAATTCAAGAACATATACAACTTGCATTTTGACTCAACTTCATCTTTTTCGAGATTCATCCACCATATACGTGCATAAATCTCGAAAAGGGGCATTTGTTGAAGGAGAAATTTTGGACCAATCACAAATTGCCACGTCATTTACGGCAAAATTATAAAATAATTAAATTTGGGACTAATTAAATGTTACATGTGTACTCAGAGAGCCTAGAGAGAATTCTCCCTACAATCAGAAGACTCCCTAACTCCTGAAGCTGAACCACACACCCTAATTGATTCACCCTAATTGAAGACTAAAACACCCTAATTGAAGACTGAAGCTCATCTCTTCAACTTCACGTACATCCACGCGCTCCGCTTCCATACATCAAGCGGCACGCGCTCCGCTTCCATACATCAAGCGTACGCGTACAGTTAAGAGATAATCAGAGGATCAAGTACTAGAAATCGAACCACATCCGCATCAAACTTATATAAACACAAGTTCAACTCCACGAAACACGTTGAAACCTCGTGCGAACATAAATGAAAAAAAACATTGATACCAAAACAAATATTAAAAATATTATGATTAAAGAAATTATTAAAAATTTAAAATGAGTTGCACTTTGGAGATGCAAAGAAGCTTCTAAATTAAGTGAATGGATAAATTTGTAATTTTCGTACAAAATTTTATTTTATTAAAATAAAAATAAATGAATTTATGTTTGGAAATGAGTTTATTTAAAATTTGTACAATATTTTAATTATTAAATTTTGTTTGGAAATGTCAATTTTAATTATTAGGTTTTAGATTTAACATCTTTGTATCCACTAAATTGTGACTAACAAAATATTAAAATAATACATATTTGAATAAATATATTAACAAGATAACAAATTCTTTTTTTATTGTTAATATCTATTAATCAAAGATTATAGATAGTCAATTAATATAATATAGTTTTCCAACAAATCAGATTTAGTATAATTGATGCACATTCTAATAATATTTGAAAGACATTCCATATATTTTTTTTCCTATTGGCTAACAATTTACATTATTTTCCTTTATTATTTATTTAATAATAAAATCATATCTGGAGAGAAATCAAATATATTTCTAATTTTGTCTTCTTAAAAAAAAAGGGAGAGAAAAAGAGGATATTGAATCATTTTGCGAAACCGATATCATTTTCTTTTTTTATCTTTTTATATTAGTATTGTCATAAATCTTTTAAGTGATTTCAAAGTTTCAATATGTTATTGGAATAAGTAAGAAAATTATTTTAATAAATTTTTGAGAAATATTAACAATCATATATAAAATATTGAATTAAATTCATTAAACGAATGACATAATCACACATAGTAATAAGCTAGTATGTTTAAATAAAGTGTAAATAAAACATTAAATTAATTTTTGGAACACTTTCACGGATAGAAAAAATGTCAAACTATTTATAGAAAATAGCAAAAAAAAACATCTATTAGTGATAGTTCTATAATTTCTATAATGGATAAACCCACAACTATCTAAAATTTTCCTATTTTATATTAAATAGTTTTCCTTATTTTTCTATTTTTAAGAATTTTCCTTCATTTTTATTATTTATCAAGCATATTTTATATATAAAATTAAAACAATTTTGTTTTAAATTCAAATTGACCATATGAAATTAATCACATAAAAAAATTTAGTGAGATGTTAAACTATTTAACTAATTTTTTTTCATAGTAGTGATTTAAGTTAATTTATTTTTTTAAAGAAAAAAAGGGAAAGAAATTCTCATACGGAAACTGATCGCCACAAATTTCCTGTGGAAAATCCTTGTCTCGATTCTAATAAAGAATTTCATGGGAATGAAAAATGATATGGGAAGCGAGGATGGACTATCTCCACCCCCACCCTTTAAACATCTCAAAATAAAAGTAGTAAAATTTTATTTTACTTTCCTATCTCTAAAAAAGAAATAAGAAAAAAGGAAAAAAAAAAAAAAAAAAATTCTCCCACGTAGGATTTTTGGTAAGTTAGTAAAGTATTCAAAGCCTCAGTTTTGGCGTTTTGGATGGGGCTTCGCACTTGGCTTTGGAGTCTTAGTTCTTCAATATTTGCTTCACACTAACACTTTTTTTTCTTCAAACCTCTCTCATATGTATTCAAGGGTGGATTCAGAATTTTTATTTTTATTTTTTTTTGTTAGAGGAAATAATTTTATATAAAGTTAAAATTTTTTGCTCAATAAGTCATTGAATTTTCGATTTGAGTACGAACATTTTTTTAAAAAATAATGTATTTATTGACTACAAATTAAAAAATTAAAGATTTAATTGGAAACAAAAATAATTTTTTTCTAATAAAACGATTGATTTTTAAACATTTTTAATATTTTACTAGACTTATTAGATATAAATTTGAAAGTTATATATTTATTACAAATTTTTTAGGTATTTATTATATTTAAATTTAAAAGTTTAGAGATTTATTAATCATAATTTTCAAAACGACTAAACTTGTAATTTAACTTGAATATAATTTTAAATATGATATGTAGATTAAATAATACAAATTAAAAAAATTATTATAGACCTTTATAGAATTATTTACGTGAATATATAAGCACAAAATGAAACCTAATATTTATAAAAAAAAAAATTAACTTTTTTTTACAATCAATCATCGTAAATTATATATATATATATATATATATATATATATGAGAAAATTAAAATTGAAATTAAGTTTTTCAGGTTACAAATGTACTACAAATCAAAATTTTATATGTGTTTTTGAAAAATTAAAATTATGAAATATGTTATAAAGTAAAAAATTAAAATAATAAATAAATATATTTTAAAAATTTTTAACAATAAAAAGGATAATCGTCCCCCTAGCCGGCCAAACTCAATCCCTAAACTTTCGTTATGTCTTATGCCCTCTCAACCGTTGAAACAAGTAATCATTATTAAGTTTATAAGGGGACAATATTTATATATATATATATGTAAAATATAACTACAAATTTTTATATTTTAAAAAACAAACAAACTATATATATATATATATATATATATATATATATATATATATATATATATATATATATATATATATATATATATATATATATATAAAACGTTACAATGTCAGGGGCACATACCTTTCATAGATCTTCCCTAGCATGCACCACGTGGTTTAGAGTAATTAAAAAAATAGGATATTCTTTTCAAATGCTAAACTATAAAACGTAAATCTTGAAATTTGAGGACCAAATTAAAATAAAAACTTAAATTTCAAAGGTAAATTAAAAGTGTAATATTTTGAAATTTAGGACCAAATGGAAACTAAAACCTAAAACTTAGGGACTAAAAATGTATTTTCCCTTGTTTTTATTTAAAGGGTAAGAAATGACTAGATAATCTTGTTTGTATTATAATTTTGTGTTTTAGAGCCATTAGGAAAATGGGGTAGTCTTTAAAATGCTAAATTATAGGAAATATATATATATATTTTTTTATAATATCGTGGGATGGAGGAATCAAACTTCTAACCTCGATAGTATAAAATTTGTACTAATTGAACTATGTTCATTTTGGCTATAGAAAATATAAATGAACTTTGCATCTTGTTTCAATAATACTAATGAACTTTTGATTTTTCAAAAATTTTGAAAAGTGACCCTACTGTTATTTGTTGGACGGAAAATGTTATTTCTTTTTTTTTTCCCTTCTCTCTCGACAAAATCTACCTCTAGGAAGAATTTTATTTTACTTTTAATAAGAAGGTTTTTGGCCAAAGGAGTTCTTAACCCTACTACTTATTAACATCAATTCTAGATTATTAACTCTTTACACTATGAGCCTCACAACTAAGTAACTTCACTCCTTACTCCAAACATCTTCTAAAGGTCAAGAGTATATTAATGAAACCTTTTAAAGTTTATTATTGAAACGAGCTACAAAATTTATAATTGTTTATATGTATAGCCTTTCTTTAGAAGTATTTAAAGGAAGAGCAAATTGCAAAAACCGCCTCTAAAGTATGGTGATAGTTACAACTATACCCTCAAACTTTCAATGGTAAAAATTGAACCCTCAACTTTATACAAGTGCTAAAATTGGACCCTCTATAACTTATATAACTGTAGAAATTGTAATATGAACCACCCAAGGCATCAAATTATTATTTAATAATTTTGATGTAATTTAATTAGTTTTCAAATTTATCCTTGTTAATGACATTTTAAGTAGGGTTATTTTAGATATTTTACTATGAATTATGATAAGCCATTAGGGTTTTATTGGGAGGCTATTTAAAGCCTTGCCTTTAAATTGTTGAGAACAGTTTTTGATGTTTTTAGAACTTTAGGGTTTTCTTGAATGAAAATTCTCTGGTAGATGACAAAGTTTCATCCCGCCACTTTTGCAATTTGGTTGCATGCCAAGAACATTCAGGTAAGTCTGATCATCTTGCTTGTGGAGTGTTCGAACTTGGAATAAGGAACTAGTTCTCCTTATCTCTTAGTCTTCAATCAAAAGGTAATCCAATTCTAATCTTTTCCTTTAGATTGACGTCAATTGATTTGGGGGTTTTGGAATTCGCTGTTAGGGGTTCAACAATTGGGTTCCTAATTCTCAAATTGCTAGGGTTTTCATATCATTTGGTATCAGAGCCTAGGCTCTAGATTGGGTATATGTTTATTTCAATTGCTTTTTTTTGTTGAGTCTATTTCTTGATTAGGGTTATTGATTAGGGTTCTTATTGTGTTGTTGTTTGAAAAAAAAAATCAATCGAAGTTTGGAGGCCTGCGAATTCGAAATTGGAAAAAAAAAAAAAATTAAGCAGGCACGTCAAGTAAGCACGTTAATTTTTTTTAAAAAAAGAAATTGGCGGCCGAGGATTCTGTAATTGGAAATCAAACAAAAAAAATAATAAGCAGATACGTCAAGCAGGCATGTCAAGCAAGTATGTCAATTTTTTTAAAAAAAAATTAAAAGTTGTCAACGGGTTCTATGATTCGTAATTGAGAAAAAAAAAACAGGCAGGTCAAGTAGGTAGGTCAAACAGGTAGCTCAATTTTCATGAGTTTTAAATTTATAAGAAAAGTTAGTTGTTTCAAATCGAACTTTGACATTTCTTAGAATTTAAATTAGGGTTTTGGGTAAAAGTAGTGTTTCTAATTCCTAATTCTTATTTCCTTTTTATCATTGATTTGTCTAGTTGTTTGTCATTCTCTTGTTCATCTTGCATAACTCTTTGAATCTTGAATCTTAAATTCTTGATTCTAAATATCTTGTTTTTCTTGATTTCTTGTCTAGTTTGTCGAATCTTGAATATTAGATTCTTGATTTTTAGTTTTCATTTTTTTTTTTTTGGAATTCTACTGATTCTTTGCTTGAGTTTGACACTTTGCAATCAATCTTTTTTTTATTGACTTGTTTCTGGCTTGCTTCTCTGATCTTGATTGCAAAATCTTGGCTATCACTCTATCGAGAGAGTTCATATTTGTGAGGGAGTGCTACATCTTGAGCGTAAACACGAGTGACTATTCATCTTTTGAGTGAAATATGTGAGGGAGTGATTGTGAGGTCCAATTTTCTTTATGCTAACATCTTCTTGGAGCCATACTCACACAAAGAAAAGTGTCAATAAATGATCATCATGTTGACCGAAATAAGCTTCCATTATTCTTTGGAAGTATTTTAGATTCAAAGGAGTATATTCTTTGGGAGGAAGAAATTGATACCATATTTGATCACTACCATTATAGTGAAAATGGAAAGGTAAAACTTATTATTTCTACATTTGAAGATTATGCTTTAACATGGTGGAATAATATGTTATCAAAAAGGAGGAGGAAAAATCAAGGAACGCCTTCATGGAAAGAGGTCAAGATTCTTATGAGGAAATATTTTGTTCCCAAGTCTTTCCACAAATTGGAAAGTTTGAGACAAGGGACCAAAACAGTGAAAAAATACTATGAAGAGATGTTTTTGTTACTTGAGAAGATTAACCTGTATGAAGATGAAGAAACTGTCATGAACCGATTCTACAAAGGACTTAATGAGGATATCGTTGATAGGCTTGCTGATCGAGAAGAAATTCGACCTTGTGCAAATTTGGAAGAAATGGTGCATGTTGCCATCAAGATAGAAAAACAACTCCAAAGAAGATCATCAAGGTACACTACTAAATCTAAATCTAGTTTCAATATCAACACATTAGTGAAAAAAATAATGTACCTACCATATACGAGCATTTTGAAAAGGTGGATAGTAGTAAAGAAAAGTTTGCTTATGTTGCACCTACACATGATAATGATGTTTCTCCCTGTAGATTATCAGATAACAAAGAATTACATGGTTATAATCTTACTACTATTGTCGAGCCATTTATTTATGGAGAAATAGGTGTTAGTAGTAGCGGGGTAGAGGAAGTAGATGGTAGTGAACTTAAAACTAGAATACTTTGTGCTAACATTACTAGTTCATTAGAGCCCAAAGTAACAATTGATCCTACTATTGTATCATTGCTTCCTAGAGAAGAAAAATTTGATGTGTATGAGTTGGAAAACAAAAGGCATGAGACTGAAGCAGAAGCAATAGAAATATATAAAGAAAAAAAGTGTGATAAAGAAAAAAAAGTGTGCAAACATAGATGTGAGAAAAAAGCATGTGAAGAATACTCGGTCTAGAGATAAAAATGAGAGAAAAGCCAAAAATGCAAGTTTGAAAATTTGTGAAATTACTTGGTTCTTGTTTACAAAACATAGCATTCAAGACTTTTTAAACAAAAAAATTTGTTTTCTAACAGGTGAGCTTCATCCAAGTTTGCCTAGTTTATGTTTTGAGTTTTGCAGGAGGTTAAAGCATTGACTTTGAAGTAAAGCTCAAAGAATGGCCCTAGTTCTTTTGATTGTCACAAATTGAATGAAGATTGGAAGGACCGATATTCTTTCCAATATAGATGGAATCCAAGACAGTGCCAACCTTTGACATCTCATGACTACAAGGTTGCTTTACAAGGGAGACCATCCAAGAGAGGAGCTAGGAAATTGATATCATTTTCTTCCCATGACTTCAAAACTGCTTTACAAAGCTTTGATTTGGATTCGAGGACGAATCCTTCAAAAGGAGGAGAGGATGATATGAACTGCTCAAGGCATCAAATTATTATTTAATAATTTTGATGTAATTTAATTATTTTCCAAATTTATCCTTGTTAATGACATTTTAAGTAGGGTTATTTTAGATATTTTACTATGAATTATGATAAATCATTAGGGTTTTATTGGGAGGCTATTTAAAGCCTTGCCTTTAAGTTGTTGAGAACAGTTTTTGATGTTTTTAGAACTTTAGGGTTTTCTTGAATGAGAATTCTCTGGTAGATGACAGAGTTTCATCCCGCCACTTTTGCAATTTGGTTGCATGCCAAGAACATTCAGGTAAGTCTGATCATCTTGCTTGTAGAGTGTTCGAACTTGGAGTAAGGAACTAGTTCTCCTTATCTCTTGGTCTTCGATCAAAAGGTAATCCAATTCTAATCTTTTCCTTTAGATTGATATCAATTGATTTGGGGGTTTTGGAATTTGTTGTCAGGGGTTCAACAATTGAGATCTTAATTCTCAAATTGCTAGGGTTTTCATATCAAATTGTAACAATTGTGTTATGGGTGATTTTTGACCGAAGGGTATTATTAGCATTTAGAAATGATAAAATCAAGGAGAAGCATGATACGGGCCGAAAGCATAAACTAAAGATTGGAATTGGCCTAGGAGAAAGGGGTTGGTTTGGGTCTGGCCCAAACAACTTCGACCTCTGCCCGGGGGCTGAGGCCGACCCTTGCCAAACACCTAATAGGGCATGCTTTACGCATGCCCCGAACCCAAAGTAGTATTTTAAGCCCAAGATATTGCCTAATGGAGATGCTCGACCTTGGTGGCCGAAGCCAAACGTGAAATCAAGCACGCCCCATGACCCGAAAAGTTATTTACTTATCCTAAAGCAACTCGAAAACCCTAGACGAATGTCTTCATATAAGGTAACTTGAGTCCTACTCTCAAACTCTCTAGCTTCCACACTCTTTCACTGTCTGACTAAAGCATGACCACATTTTTCTCCTCTTCAAAACAAATTCACGACTGGTGTCACGTGAAGGTCAGGTGTGTTTTCTTGTCCCAGTCCCAAAATTTAATATCATATTCTTAACACTCCTCCTCACTTGCAGGCTTGAAATATGAAGAAGAGCTAAGCAAGTGGAAATTGATATTAATTGGGGAGGAAACAACAACGTAACAACCTGCTCTGATACTATGTTAAATCGCCAATTGACCCAAAAGTTTAAGCTTATAGATGAAGGACAAATTTAATATCATATCTTAACATAATTACAACTATCATCATTCTTCAAAGTAGTTTTTTGCAATTTAGGGTCCGTTTGCATTGACTTTTTAAGTTGTTAATTACGTGTTTATAAGTGAAAAAAAATGTTTATAAACACTTTGAAAGTCAATCCAAATGAGAAATGGTTGAGTGATTTGTGGTATTGTATACAGAGAAAATTGTGTGCTTCGTACAAATGATTTCTTTAAAATTAATAAAACTGTTTAATTGTCTTCTCTGCCTACCTTCCTTGTATTTTACTCTAAAGTGTCATGCTACTATCTAAGAAAAGCCAACCATCTGTCATCGTTTCGTATTCTTCTAACTTAGTCGTCGTCTGCCCTTAGAAAACCAGTGTTATCATCATATAAGTTAAAAATACTAACAACAAATATATATTCAGTGGGCTCTCAAATTCTCAACAAGAATGGTATGGATTTATCTAAAAACTTCCAATATTTAGAGGTTTTCTTTTTATAGTAGGGCTTGCAATAGTATTGCTCACGCTCTAGTATCGGTGGAGGTCTGACTTTCCCACAATATATTTTGTAATTTCTTTTTCTCGTGAACAAGTTGAAGAGTTTTCTTGAGTTGTTTATTTCTCGAACTGTATGTCAACTGAGTTATCTAGTTCTTTTCTTGCTTAAAATGTATTTTTTTTATACATTTATAGGATCTTTTAAGATGAAATTACAAACTTAGTTTCTGTTTAATAGATTTTAAGACTTTTAATTTTGTGTCTAATAAGTCTATGATATATTTAAGAAAATGTAATTAATTAACTGACATATTAGTCATTAGATATAAAATTGAATGTTATGTCTAATAGAATACTTAACTTTCAATTTAGTATCTAATTAGGTCTGTAAATTTTAAAAACACGTCAAATATGTAAAAAAAAAAAATTTATATAGTACAATAGAAATAGGGGATTCAAACCACAATCTCTTGGTTACTAACCTATTCGGATGCTAATTGAGTTATGCTCATTTGATCAAAAACTTATTAGTTACAATTCTTATATATATATATTTTATTTCATGAACTAAATTTGTAGTTGAATTTTTTTTTTTTTTTTTTTTTTTTTTTTTTTTTTTAAGTGAACAACATCTAATTCAATCAACAAAAATTTGTCATAGGGTTATAAAAAAACAACTCGTATTTTTGTTCATCTTCTTTTATAGTTTCCTTAGCAAAATTTTCAAGTTAATAATAAATGAGGTTTAAAATGTCAATATCGACATAAATATTTATGTCAATAAAAATAAAAAATATATTTAGATTAATAAATAAAAATTTTACGTTTTTTAAACAAGATAAAATGTCTATTATTTATATTTATATTCACATTAGTGTCATTTTTTGCTTACTATGTATTTTTTATGATATGCTATACAATATAATGAAAATATCAACAATGTCAACGAAAATTTGATACAATGATAATAAATGTCGATTTCTTCACTTCGTTGTTGTTATTATTATTTTTTGACAAAAACAAACAAGAAACACCAAATTATTAAGAAAAACAACGATCAACTTTTAGTAGAAATCTATCCATGGTGGGTAATCTTCAAGCCAAATTGATGTTAGTTGATGTTTGCAGGTATGTGTAGCAAGCTCGTATACAACATAATTGTAGTTGCGATTAACAAAGGAAAAACCTTGGATTGTCCTGCTACGATATAGATCACTCAAAGAATCTACACAATCCTGAAATCTCAATAGTTAAAGTTAAAAGGTTGATAACTCGCATTAAAAGAGGATTAAAAAAAAAAAATACATCATAGTTAAAACCGCTTTTTCAAGAAACGACTCGCATGAGGAAACCAAGTTTTGAACAAATACAGTTTCATAGACTGCCGAAAGAAAAACCATATTACTACAAATAGTTTCAAGTATAATATTTTCTTTATTAATAAAATGTATGGAAGGATATAATCTGAAATTTCAAAATTTTTGTTAAAGAATATGACAGACTTTAAGGAAAGTTAGTTTCAAAAGCAACATCTAGCTATGTGATATATAAAGTTAATTTGTTAGAATTAATTTTTTTTTAAAAACTTTATACAAATTCATTTTAGTGTTTAGAAGATAATATTGATAATCTATATTAGTCATTTATCAATCAATTAATAATGGGGGTAGGAACTGAAAAAGGTATATACCAACCAAGAAGATAAAACTAATTAATAAAAAATATTATTTGTCTCTCAAATCATACCAACCAACCACACAAAACTAATCAAAGGTACGTTCTGTCTCACAAAATAAAAGTTTTCAACGACTCAAATTAGATATAGGGTCGAGTGAATAAATTAAAAAAAGTATACTAATTATCAACCTAACATGTTATAGAGCAACCCTAGGGTTCATTATGAACTGTGCACTCATCTTTATACAATCTATTCCGAAGTCCAATCACACATAAAAAAAAATTATTTTTCTTTAAAAAAAAAAAAAAATTTGCCACATGACAAACTATAGTTAGATCATAAGATGAGCTGCATAAATATAAATGCAGTCAAGATACATAAGTTTTTTTTTATATAATAATTTTCCTATATCTTTGCCATTTGAGTACAACTTCACCTAGAATTAGTTATGATCATTTATTAAATGTCTAGAAATTACTCTACCATATATATCAATATATTGACATCATCATGTAGTTGACTTTGGTGCAATTATTGGTACCCTCTTGGGGTCCATTGTGGCTTCTATTCACGGGTTCAGAGTCTCCTCTTTAAGCTCTTTGTGCGCTGAAGCTTATGCCATTTATGAGAACCTTCATTTAGTTGAAAGGCTGGAGCTTTCCCGTTTGTTGGTGTTATCTGATTCATTATCTGCGGTTCACATGATCAATGGTCTTGAGGAAGCTGAGGTGGACGGTGCAAACACTGTGATGGATATCCGGAAGATCTATGGAGCTTTTGCTTCAATTACCTTTCAGCATGTGTCCCGGACTCATAATTTTGCGGCTCACTCGCTTGTCAAGTTAGGTTCTTCTGGCTCTAGTGCCTTGTGGTTCTGCCAGGCTCCGCCTGGGATATCATCCTTTTATTTGAATGATTTAAACTTTATTTCGGGCTATTTGACTTTGTAATTTGTTCTCTTGTTTTTGTCAGTTTTAAGAATATATATATATATATATATATATTTTGACCAAGAAAACATTAGTGCTAATTTATGCCTTATAGGGAACCACATTCACATCTCTTCTATTACAAGTATCATTGACCTTGCTCACCTTTTTCACTATATTTTTCTATGACCTTGGTTTATAATCTAAATTATTTTATTAGAATTTTTGCAATAATATAAATAAATATAAGTAAATAATATAGAAGTTTACTTCATAAATTGTAAATCATTTTAGTACAATTAGAAGTGGAGAAGTTCGAAACATATAACTTTTGATTGTTAAGATATATTATATGTCAGTTGAGCTATGTTCACTTTTTGCTATAAATTTAGAGTCGTTGTTGAACCTTAATATTATTCAATTCATAACATAGTACAAAATGGTAATAAAGTTTGCATTAAATTATCTTCCTACCTTCTCTTCTTAATTGCTTAATTGGTTATTTTATTTTGCATGTATATTTACGTAAGTGTTCTACAAGCTAAAATGAGTATAGTTAAACTAAAATAGTACTTTACTATATCAACCTCGAAGTCATACTACAAACTTATTAGTCAATAATACGTATTGCATGTTAATAGAGTTATGCTCATTTTAACAGTGAAACTCATATCTTAATTATCATCTTGTAAAATTGTGTAAAGTAAAAATATATATACCGTAAAAATGGAAGAATAACTTTGTCACATTTAAATCTACCATAAATGTTACATTTTTGGAAAGGTATATCCATCATAAATGTATTGAACCCTATTGATGATACATTTGTTAAATTATTTTAATGGAAAGGGATTTAAGGTAGTGAAAAAAATATTTATTGAGATTGTTCAATAAATTTAAATAATTATAACCAAATGTTAGTTAGTTATTAATGAATTTCATATGTTGTGGAAGGTGTCATTTAACCATGTGCAATAGTTAAACTAATTCAAATTAAGCATTAGGGTTTACTATTCAAGTTAAATTAGGTGTAGAATTAATAAATTGAAAATGTTTATTGACAAAATCATTTTAATATTTATATAATATTGTTTTTTTTTTCATAAGTTGTACATTTTAGGGATGTACAAAGCAGATCGAAATTAATCAAAATTACAATTTCAGATATGATAATATACCGCAAGCATTTATAATAGTCAGTCATTTATCAATCAATTATATAATAGATCACGACGGTTTAAACAATTTTTTTTTTTTTTTTTTTTTTTTTTTAAAAAACACTTTTAGTCTCTAAACTTTCATGAAAGTAACAATTTAGTTCATAAACTTTGGTTTATAACGATTTAGTCCCTGTATTTTCAATTTTGTAACAATTTAGTTCTCGAACTTTAGTATGTATTAATTTAGTCCTTGTACTTTCAAATTTATAACAATTTAGTCCCTAACGTAAAAACAATTATCAAAATTAGATGTTAATTTTTTTAATTTTATGATGTAGACCTTGTATTTTATAAAAATATTGAGTCCCTAATTAGTTTATCAGTTCATTTATGCAAGAAATCTCATTAAATCTTAATACTATTTTCTACACTAAATACTAAATTGTTACAAGTTTTAAAGTACAAAGACTAAATTATTACATAATAAAATTTAGGAACTAAATTGTTACAAAATTGGAAGTTCAGAGACTAAATCGTTACGAACCAAAGTTCAGGGACTAAATTGTTACTTTTATGAAAGTTTAGGGACTAGAAGTGATTTTTAACCTTTTTTTTCACTCGTATTCATCAATTCATATTAAATATTGGGGGTAGTAATTAGAAAGGTATTGATATCAACCACCCAAGGCATCAAATTATTATTTAATAATTTTGATGTAATTTAATAATTTTCAAATTTATCCTTCTTAATGACATTTTAAGTAGGGTTATTTTAGACATTTTACTATGAATTATGATAAGCCATTAGGGTTTTATTAGGAGGCTATTTAAAATCTTGCCTTTAGGTTGTTTGGAAACAATTTTGATGTTTTAAGAACTTTAGGGTTTTCTTGGATGAGAATTCACTGGTAGATGACAAAGTTTCATTACTTGCCACTTTTGCAATTCTTAAATCAGGCATGCCAAAAACATTCAGGTAAGTCTGATCATCTTGCTTGTGAAGTGTTCGAACTTGGAGTAAGGAATTAGTTCTCCTTATCTCTTGGTCTTGGATCAAAAGGTAATCCAATTCTAATCTTTTCTTTTGGATTGACTTCAATTGATTTGTGGGTTTTGAGATTTGTTGTTAGGAGTTCAACAATTGAGTTTCTAATTTTTAAATTGCTAGGATTTTCATATCAGAGTATGCCAACCAACCTAGCATTGAAATAATCTCTTATTCAATACCTAGTACACTTTCACCTACAACTAATTATGATCATTACTATCAACATCTAAAAATTACTATTATCTTTTTATGATATATTGATGGGGAATTCAAGACATACATTTGCATTGTAGTTAGGGCACCCCACCTTTGTGTTTCTATAATTATATGATATCTTCTATTGCAAGTGTTCTTTGAATATGCTCATCTTCTCCACTGTTCTTTTCATGCTTATGTGTTCTTTTGATCAATAATGCTGACTTGTACAGCTGACTTGTACAACATCTTGTAAGATTAAGATATTATTTTGATCCCTATATTAATTTATATTACATATCATTTTAATCATCATACTTTCAATAGATTTTATTCTAAAAGCAATTAAGTAATAGTAATAATTTTCATTAAAAAAAATATACACACAACTTTAATATATAAAATAACGAATAATTATAACAATTATTGAAAGTGCAGGAACTAAATTTGGACATTTAGGAGTACAATGGTAAAAATAGAACAAAACTCAATGTATAGAGAGTAAAATGATATTTTATCTTTAAATAATCTAATCTCTTCTTAAATAGAGTTTTGGTACAATAAATGAGTGTAATTAAGTTTTTTTTTTTTTTTTGAGAAAGTTTAATTAAGTAATTAAAAGAGCTATTTTAAAATATAAAAAAATGAGTCAAACTATTTACAAATGTAGAAAATTTTTATTATCTATTAGTGATAGACTGTAATAGAATTTTTCTATTGTTGTCTATTGCTCAAGCGATAGAATTCTATTGCGGTCTATCGCTAATAAACAGTGAAATTTTTTTATATTTATAAAGAATTTGATTTTTTTCTGTTTATAATAATTTTCCTAATTAAAATCACCTTTGGTAAGTTTTAGTAGTTCATAAACTTTATGTCTTAAAAATTTGTCAGATATTGATCAAATTATAATTGGAAAAAGATATATAAATAATTATAAATTTTCATCACTAATTTAGAATGATTTAACTTTTAGAAAATAAAAAAGTGGTTGAACTTTTATCATTCATTGAAGTTGCTCAACCAATATTTATCTTATGCTTTCCATTTTTGGAATACTTTAGGGCTATTTTATATGCCAAAATATCTAAATAAAACTATATACAATGAAATTCTTTTCTCATACTTAATCGATATTATTTAGAAATGTCACGTTGATTTCAAATATCTATTTTGTTGTATGTGTTTAGTAATAACATTTTCGTTTTCTTTTGACTTTTGTTAGTTTTGGTTGGTACAAAGTTGAATCAACTTCTTGTCTGAAGGAAAACCAAAGTTACGTATTGACTAAATTAAAGGAAAAAACGTAAGACGTTAATATCGATATCCACTCCCTATAACATCTTTTAATATAAAATAAATACATAAATAATTCATATAGGCCTATTGATGGGCCTCAACACTATTCAACCCTAAAATAGTACAAAATAGGTTATAAAGTTTGCATTAAATATTTCCAACTTCTTTTCTTTGCCTAAGAGTGATTTTATTTAATACACCCCTTATTACAGGGAAGCTAAGGAAGAAAAAAACAAACAAACAATTATAAATTGGTTAAATATGGAGGAAAAAACATGAAGTTAATAATTTTAAGAAAAGTAAAAACTCTACTAATATGATTTTTTTTAGTAGGGATTAAAAAAAATCATATAAATCTCAATCTAGATTGGTTAAATATAAAAATGACACAAATATTAGTTCGAAAACTTTAGTTTGTAATGTACTAGTCTATGTACATCTAAATTTGTACAATTAATTAAGTTTTTATACTTTTAAATTCGTTACATCCTAAAAAAATAATATTAAGATTTAATAAAATTTTCTTACAAAATAGAGATTGATAAAATGATTAAAGGTCAAGTTTGTTTTTATAAATTATAAAGTCTAATTTGTTGCCTAATCAAAATTTAGAATTAAGTTTGATGAGCTATTTTTTTATAATAAAGATTAAACTATTACAAATTTGAAAGTATAGGTACTCAATTGTTATGTATTAAAATTATTCAATAATTAAAGTGATTTTTAACCTTTTTTATTATTAGTAGTATTATATTAGGACTGTCTTCAAATATAGCAAAATGAACTAACTTATTTACACATATAACTAAATGTCACTGTCTATCATTGATAGACATCGATAGACAATGAAATTTTACTACATTTGAAAATATTTCCAGCAGTTTTTCTATTTAAAACCATTATTCATTACATAGTTTTAATTAATATTTTTTAAAAAATAAGGGATTTTGAAAATATTTTTGGAACTGCACTATTTTGATTTTTTGTTCCATTAATTTCCAAAAAAAAATGTATGCCCTAAATTTAGGCCCAAAATACGGCAGAAAGTAGGGACCAATTATTGGTCACCAATATCCATAGTTCTAAGTCTTTAAAATTTTCATCCAAATTTCAAGATTTTGATAGGTTAAAAATTTCAGTGGAGAAGAAATTTCTATTTACTCCTAATTTCTATTTCGAGGTTTCCATCTAAATTTTGAGTTTTATTTTTTATTTATTTTACAATTAGCTATGCTAGCTCAATGAGATTTTTAAAACTTTTACCATCAAGAAATAACATATTTTCATTCAAATCTTTTCCATTGAATTTTCACATCATTTCACCTCAAACTTGAATTGATGTGAGTTCTTTAATATTCCTCTCATTTAATTTTCTCTCAAGCTCTATCTACTTCTAGAGTTTTCTTTTTCTTTTTTCTTTTCCACTATGTTGTGTTATGTTTAATGTTATGTTTTTTACATCCCTTTTATTTTAATGTTATGATTTTTCTATCCTTATTATGTTATGTTACGTTAGTTTAATGTTATGATTTTTCATTTTTGTATCCATTTCATTTTACAATAAACAATTTACAATTATTTTACATGTAAAAATTTCATGTTCTTTAATTTTGTAATTATTTTTCCATTTCTTTTTTAAATTTCTGCTATCGCATTGACATTTACACAAATATTGTCTTCCTTTATAGAAATAATGATTAAAAATGGTCAATTATAGTTTAATTCAGTTACAATCATAGTTTTATTAACTAATTATAACAATTTCCATCCATTTCCACCAATTTACATAAAGTTTCCCAAAATTTCCATCGATATTTCCATCGATATCAATATTTCGAACCTTGGTCACCATACAACTAAAAATTAAAGATTGTGATGTGATATTATCTTTTTATTTTTTTTAAAAAAAATCAACAAATCTCAATATATACATTACATAGTTTTAGTTAAATGTGATATTATTTTCAATTAAAAAAAAAAAGGAAATTTTTACCGATAGAAAAAATGTCAAACTATTTACAGAAAATAGCAAAAAAAAAAAATAGATATTGATAGACTTCTATCAGCATCTTTCAATGATTATCAATGATAGACTTCTATCATTTCTATCACTAATAGACCCTAATAGAATTCTATCAGCGTCTATTACAACTATCTAAAAATTTTGCTATTTTGTATAAATAGTTTTCTTTATTTTCTATTTTTTAAAATTTTTCTTAAAAAATGACGTGATACAAGTTTTGGTCGAAATTATAATACTTTAACTAATTTAATGACGTGATACAATTTTTGGTCGAAATTATAATACTTTAACTAATTTAAGATCTATTCAAATTGACAACAACATGTTTCTTTTATCGCTATTAAAAATGTAAAGTCTTTTTTAATAATGTTTAAATTAATAACAAAATTATATTTAAACTTTGATGCCGATAGTAGTTTTTTTTTTTTTTTTTTTTTTTTTTTTTTTTTTGAAAGAAAAATATATAAAACAACAATAAAAGTTGGCATTAAATCTTCTCACACCTTCTTTTTTATGTACCATATAGTTATTTGATTTGTATCACTACTCCCTCATCACATGAAACTTTACTAAATTTTGTTCCAAAAACAACTTTGGGCATGGTGGTCGAGACTATGTACATCATCATCATTATTTTTCGAATCATAGTAACAATTAAACCAACTAAAAAGCTTCATCACCTACAAGAAAAGACAGATCACCCGAATACATAGACACTACATACCCATGAGAAGAAACAATAGGCTATAAAGAGCTCAATCTCCAAAAAGAAAAATGATCGAGCCAATGTGTGTGCTGTTAAATTTGAGCCACGAGGCACATGCTGATAGCCCCTTAATAATATTGTACCAATATTTATCATCAATTAATTATTAAAAAAAATTTGAAAACGAAATTTGGCTTGAAAACCACCACCCATGAGATTATTCACTTGAGTACTACTTTTCTTTTTTGATTCTTGTCTCCTTCGTTATACTCTAGATGAAAAATGTAATAACAATAATAATAACGAATCAAACCAAAGTCATTATTTATCTTCTCTTTATTTTCCTAGGTTGAAATACTAGTTTAGTCTGAATATACTTTTAGGCCTTTTTTTTTTTTTTCATTTTGGTTCATGTATTTATAAAATTTATATCCTAGTCGTCTCTCATCTTTCAACTATAGTATAGTTATACATTTTAGTCCATGTACTCTCAAAACATTCATTTTGATATGTAATTTGTACACAAGATACCATACTCAATAAATTTCTTAAAATATAGTCATAACATTATATCATTTAAAAAAAAAGTTGGGTTTAAAATTTGTGTTCAGCTTTCAAAACACAAAAATAAAAATGGTCACTCGAACATGAACCAAGCAAACATTTGAAAATAAAGACATTAAAACGAGCAAAAAAAATTAATGTTTAGAGTCTAGTTCAGTAAAGTACGGAACAATCAACCTTTAACATAGTTATAAGATTGACAGAATGAACCAGGGTTGAGAAACCATAAAAAAAAAATTAAAATAGTATGAGACTCATGAAATAATATAATATATCATCTAGCGAAATGTCAGGTCAAATATCATTTTAATCTCTATACTTTTGGTTTTGGTTCATTTTGGTCCTTATACTTTCAAATTGTTTATTTTGGTCCCTATACTTTCAACTTTAGTTCATTTTGGTCCTTATACTTTTAAAAAAGTTCATTTTTGTCCCTTCATTTTCATTTTTTTAAATAATAAAAATGGTCACTTTTTTTTAAAGTTCAAAGACCAAAATGAACCAAAGTTGAAAATATAAGGACCAAAATGAATATTTTTAAAGTATAGGGACCACAATGGACCAAAGTTGAAAGTATATGGTCCCAAATGAACATTTTGAAAGTAGAGGAACCAAAATGAACAAAAACCAAAAGTATAAAGACTGAAATAGTATTTAAACCTTTAATTTAATACATATATTTTCAAATGACCAATTTTAGTCCCTATATTTTCAATAAATCTTAAAGGTGTGTTTGGGAGTGATTTTAGCATGACCAAAATCACTTTTTCCCTTGTCAAAATCATTTTTTTTATAAAAAGTTGATGTTTGGCACTCACATAAAATTGATTTTTCAAAAATTTGAAATCACTAAAAATTGATTTTGTAGGTATCAGGTGATTTGGTTGGGGGTGATGATCAGGGAATCAGATAAAAAATTTAGAACATCAAATTTGCCCCTCATATTTAAGGATAGAATTTAGCTCTAATCCATTTCTTTCTTCTCTTTCAGCCGATACATCCTCTTTCTCTCGTGTCCGTCACTTGGTTCCATTAACTATCTGTGGTAGTGCTGATTTCAGTAAGTTTTTGTTTTTTGTAATTTTCTTTTCACATGGATGAGTTTCAATTTTTAGCAGTTTTTGTTGTTTTTTCACTGTATCGTTCCTTAGTTTTTTGTTACTATTTACTCTGTTCCTTTCGTGGCTTTTTCTCTCTATATGAACAATTTTTTTGAGATATTTCAATTATTGTCTTCGATCCTTGTTGATTTTTTTTAGTCTCTCTACTTTTCTGATGGAGCGGGAGAAAATTGCAAGACTTCTTATATCTCATTAATGTTTTTGTTATACAGTTTGTATTTCAATAGATAATATCTAGTTTAAGTATTTTGTGATGATACAAAAATTTCTAGATTTGATGAGATATATGCATACAATAATTTAACATTAAAATAAAAAAAATTAATAAAATTAGATATTTTTATAATTATTTTTTAAAAACAACAATCCAAATATAAAATACCCTTTTTAGTAATTTGGTAATTTTAAAATTACTTTTAGAACCAAACATGATAAATTCAAAATCACTTTTATATATTTGAAAATCACTTTAAAAGTTTGGAACCAAACATAGGTTTAATTGTTTAAAAATCAATTTTATAAAATCAAATTGTTCCAAAATCTCTATTACTAAAATCACCACTCCAACTATCACTCCCAAACACACCCTAAATTTATTCTCTCAGAATTAATTTTTATCAAAATTAATTCAATAATAATAATAATTTTTATATAAGAAAATATAATATGTAAATATATTTCCAAAATTTATAATAAAAATGCTGGTGGATAATAAACTTATTATTAAAAAAATTAACAATAAATTTACATACACTAAATTTAAAATTTATTAAAAAATACATAAATTAAAATTCGAAAATTGAAAATATATAAACTAAATATAAATAAACTTTTAAAATACAAGGAGAGTAAAATGAATGGTGATGAAAGAAGTATGGACGTATAAATGCTAATCTGACTCAAAACGACCAACGAATTGAAAATAACAGCCAATTATCAACCCACACGTAATTAAATGCCAATTGAATCCCTCACCGGCTGTGACAGAAGGAAAAAAAAAACCCTTATAAAACCCCTTACATTCGCCCCTCTTCCTCCTCCTCAAAAAAACCCCTCCGATCAAATCCTCTACCTTCCGCCATGGTTTCCGGCGACGATCAACAGAGCCTCGTTCACAGCTTCAGAATCTCCTCTGTCGGTCCCGGCCAGTCTATCGGATCCGACAGCGCCTATCACCTGACCGGCCTCGATTTGGCGATGAAGCTCCATTACATCAACGGAATCTATTTCTTCGATTCCGAGGCCAGCCAGACGGTAACGCTGTCGCAGATTAAGGCGGCGACGTTCTCTCTATTCAACGAGTATTACGTCGCCTGCGGTCGGCTCCGGCGAGCGGATTCCGGGCGGCCGTTCATAAAGTGTAATGACTGTGGCGCTAGGTTTATTGAGGCGGAGAGCGATAGTACGGTGGCGGAATGGCTGGAGATGATGGTCGGAGACGATTGGTCGGCGATGAAATTGCTGGTTTCGCATAAGGTTATCGGACCTGAATTGCACTTTTCTCCTCCCATTTATATGCAGGTTCGTCCATTCAGAGCTCTTTTTCCAAATTCATTCTTAAAAAATTATAACAGTGGTGAACAAATTATTATTTATTTATTTTTTTTTTTTTTTAGTTCAGCCGTATGTCGTGTGAGGAATTAAAACTTTTAATATTTTGGTCGAAAGTTAATTATACAAGTAGATAAGGCGCATCAATATAATTAGTTTTTTTTAAATAATTAAAGAAGCTTGAAAGTTAACTACTTTTTTATTAAATATATTAAACAGAGGATTCTATGTTTAGGACTCCAAATATAATAGTGATGTTTACAACTATTTATAACCTACAAATAACTACACACCCCCAAATGTTTTAAAATAAAAATGCATGAACATAAAAAATTAATAATAATAAAAAAAATCTCCAAGATTTTCGTTTTCTTTTTTCTTTTTGAGTTCAACGTGAGTGAATAGATTCAAACTTACGACTTTTAAAAAGATGAGTAGTATTTTACTAATTAAGTTAAGTTCATTTTAGTGTCAAGATTTAAAATATCAATAAAAATATTTTACTTATTTTTTATGTTTCATGAACTTTTTACAATATAACGAAAAATGTTGATTCACCTCTCATATTAATATTGAATTTAAATAATAATAATAATAATAATATCGAATTTGGAAACTAAATAATAGCCTTTAGCCTATGTCAGAAGTACAAGAAAAGTATTAGCTTTATATTTATGAGTAATAAATATAGTATTAAATTTTCATCGATATGAGGGATGAATTGATATTTTCATTGATATTTCTTCGTTTCCATTGATTTGATATCAATATGAGAGGTGAATCGATATTTTCATTATACAGTAAAAAAATCTACGAAACACAAAAAATAAGTATCAAAATACACTAATATAAATAATAGACATGTTTACTTATTTGAAAATAATAAAATATTTATTTATTAATTTAAATTTATTTTTAAAATTTTTATTTTTAAAATTTTTCTAGAAATATCTATCGAAATCGATATTTTATCGATATTTCCATCAAAATTTCTGTAAAATTCAGACATCGATATTTCCATCAACATCGATATTTCAAACCTTCGTAATAAAGTATTCCTTTAATGTATCTTTGAGTTTTTAGATCAAACTTGAAAATATATTAATAGAAATGTAGGCTTGTAGATCAAAATTTTAATGTCATGTTTAGCATACATAAGTACTTTTCTTCTTTTGTCATTATTCAAAGAGTAAAAGTTTAGTGTATTTGAAAATCCATACATTTTTTGCATCTAGCTACTCTAATCACACAATAATAATAATAATAATTTTCTTATTAAAGTTCTTTAAAATTATATATATATATATATACACATATATATAATCGAACTTCTCACAGCTAGTTATTCAAATATTATAGAAAAAAAGATATATTTTTTTGCTCTTAAATTTTGAATTTAATTTCTATTTCTTAAATAAAAAAAATTATAACTAATTAAAATTTCACTATTTTTTTTTATATCACTATTTCAATTAAATTTAAATTTTCCTTTTATATATTTTTAAATTAATCGTATTTAATGAAAAATCAAAATTTAAAGTGTAAATTTTGAAACATAAAGACCAAATTAAAACAAAACTCAAATTTAAATGGTAAAATTATATTATAACATTTTGAAATCTATGGACTAATTTAAAACCAAACTCAAAACTTAAGACTAAAAGAGTAACATTTTGAAACTTAGGAACCAAAGGAAAGCTAGACCCAAAAGATATTTTTACTAATATTATATATTATGTCATAAAATGTTATATATTTATATAACGTTAGTATCACGCATTAAAGTGTTATACCTATCTTTTACTAAGAAAGAAGTATTATTTTAATTTCAATTATTTCAGAAATTAATGCATGCATGGTGTAGGTGTACCTTATTATAGAAACGTTATTTTCTCAAGAGATTGAAAAGCCAGATTCCAACGGTGTGAAGTTAACCTTTCATATATCATTATTATATTATATATTTATTTAAAGTAAAATTTTCAATTACCCATGCCAGATTAATTGGTCTGACAGTTTGAATTTCCACTCTTGTATGTTCTTAAACTCTTACAAAAGTAAAAATAAAAATTAACTGTTTCTTTTCCTCATTTTTATGAGATTAAAAATTAGTTTTAGTCGTTGTATTTTCATAAAAGTAATAATTTTTAGTCTATAAACTTTGGTTTGTAACTATTTAATTTTTTTTACTTTTAATTTTGTAACAATTTAGTTTTTTTACTTTAAAATTTGTAACGATTTAGTCTCTATCGAAAAAATTAGTTTTAAAACTTAATGAAATTTTTTGCATAAGTAAATTGGTAAACTAATTAGACATCTCAATATTTTATAAAATACAAAGTCTACAGCATAAAATAATAAAAATTGACATCTAATTTTGATGATTTTCTTTGTTTATGTTAGAGATTAAATTGTTATAAATTTGAAATTACAAGGATCAAATTGTTACCTACTAAAATTTAGAGACTAAATAATTATAAAATTGAGAGTACGTAGACTAAATCGTTACAAATCAAATTTCAAGGACTAAATTGTTACTTTTATGAAAGCTTAGAGGCTAAAAGTGCTTTTAACGTTTCTATGATTATAGTTTTTTGCCTTGCATATATTAAAAGGTCGGTTTGAAATACCTTTGGGTTATTAAAACTACATCAGAACTTTGGGGGGTAACAATTTGTTTATTAAAATGTAAAGTCTTAGTTATGGTGATATAAGGTTTAAACATCTCTTAAATTTCTAGTTTAATTTTTAAAAAGCTTAATTTTAGTAATTTTAGTCCTATATTTTTAAAAAGAAATAATAATTAAAAAAAAATAAAAACTATTGTTAATTCAGTTTAGATATAATTGTAGTATGGCTTCCCATTTTCAATGATTGAGTATATTAAATATTAAACTTTTCTAAGGACAGAGACTAAATATAAATCTCAAGAAAGTTAGAACTGAAATAGAATATTTGAAAATTACAGTGCATTTAACCATAGTCAATGGAGCTAGTAAAAAGGTAAAAGAATTCTAAAGAAATGAATTCAAACCTTAGGTTGCTAATACATCGTGTTAATTATCAAACAAAATTAAGTCATATCATAAGCACAAAAGAGATCATTCCTCCATCTACGTAAAAATAAATCAAGATGGGCGTAAAAGATATCTTCCAAGTTCAATAATTGAGAGAGCAGGTCAATTAAGACATATCTAATTAAAATTTGTATCTACTGAATTATGTTCGAATTTTTTCTCGTTTTACTTCCCCTTCTTTCATCAGTTATTAGAAGGTCAGTACGTGAGAGAAATGGCTCCATCATGAAGAGAGTAGAGTTTAATTTGCTTTAATGATGGTAGTAAATAGAGGGTGGGTTTGTAGTTGTAGGTGGGGCAGTCTTCTCATATTTCCTAGTCATGTTTTCGTTTTAAGTTTAATACTATTTTCGTCTCTATACTTTAAATTTTATCTAATTTTATATACGTTTGATAAATCTTAAATTTAGTGTCTCAAAATTAATTTTTACTAAAACTGATTAAATAATCATATTAAATTCCATGCAATACATTACAATGTGTGAATATGTTTTCAAAAGTTATAGTAAAAATATTAATAGATAACAAAAAGATGTTTAAAAAATCAACAATAAACTAATATTAATTACTACATTTAAGATTTATTCAAATATAGAAATTAAAATTAGACGATTTAAAATACAGGACCAAAATGATATTTTAACCTTATTATTATCATTATTTTTGATAGGGGAGGCAACACGGTTCTCTTTTTTGGCTCATAAAATATTCACTATTTAATAAAAATAATACTTAAGAAAACGATGGTAGGCATGACTTATGAGATTATTAAATGAAACTGGTAAAATGTCACTCGGGATTTTATTAGTCGATGTGACGATGTGAATATTGTCCCTAATCTAATTTTTTAAAATTTTAAAAAATAATATTAATCTAATATGCATAAGAGTGTGACACATGCACATTATATTTTACATACTTTTTATTTCAACAATTGTAAAAAATTAAACCATTGACCTTAAGACGGTGTCCATGATGTTATGTTTAATAATTATTTAGTTTTTTTTTTTAAAGTATGATTTTCATCCTTGCCACGATTATTATATGGAGCCTAAAATTTTCTCTAAATAGTTTTAATTTTAAGTAGTTTTTAAGAGAGTAGGACTTCATTTGATAGGTATCATTAGAATATTTCTTTTCGTTAAAATTTCATATTTTTACTAAATAAAAGTATTTTTCCCCCCTTTTTCGAAGGTAAAGTTCAGAAATGAAATAATTACCAAAATTAAGCAATAACAAAAATTAAACAAAAACCTAATATTCCAATTTTATTTTATTTTAAAAAGGGATTAAAGGATTTTCACAGCTAAAATCAAAGCCATTTTGTTTACAGTTGACGAGATTCAAATGCAAAGGAATGTCAATTGGGCTGAGCTGGGCCCACATCCTCGGCGACGCCTTCTCCGCCGCCGCTTTCATGAACTCTCTCACCAATATCCTCTTCGGCGCCGCCGCCGTCACAACCCCGCCACTACCCGCCCTCGGCACCATCACAACCACTCCGCCGCCCAAACCTCCAGTCGTCGCCGCTGCCAAACCCCCACTTTCCCTCCGGCGAGTCGACCCAGTCGGCGACCACTGGATCCCCACTAACAAGTACAAAATGGAATCATTTTCCTTCGAATTAAACGCGACCCAATTGGCCAAATTACAAACCCAAATGCCCCATCAGACTCCACCTTTCGAATCCATCTCCGCCGCTCTCTGGCAGTCCATAGCCAAGCTCCGGCAAGGCTCCGAACCCACAATGGTGAGTCTCTGCAAACTCGACCCAATTAAACAACAGGGGAAAATAATTGGCAACACCCAAAAGATCAGCACAGTCAAATCCGCCGCCGCCGCCGTCTCCAACGTCGACCAGAGGGATCTGGCCACCCTGCTGGTAGCTAACGCGGTGGAGGAAGAAGGGAAGCTCATCGAAGAGGCTGTGGACAGGGACGATGGTGTGAGTGATTTCATTGTTTATGGGGCGAATCTGACATTTGTGAAATGGGATGAAGCTGATTTGTATGGAGATGGAATCAAGGAATTGCCTTTTGAGAGACCCAAATTTGTGTACTACACCTTGCACGGCGTCGGGGACGGTGGAGCAGTGGTGGTCATTCCCGGGCCAGCAGACGATGGGGTCGGTGGCCGCAACGACGGCGGGAGGTTTGTGACTGTGATTCTGCCGGAGAATGAAGTGGTGGGGCTGAAGGCTGAGTTGATGGCCAATGGAATGTTCCTGGAGAAACATAAGGAATGAGTTAATGAGATATTTGGGGATGAAATTAATAAATTTTTTTTTTTTTTGGGTGTCAAAGTTAAGAACACCATCAAAATAGTGGTGTTTTTCACTTTATTGTGTGTTCTACAATAGCTATTAGAATAATGAAAATACCTAAAAGGAATAATACTCATCGACATAGTGATGAGTAGAAGTTATCGAAGCTTAATAGCTTTATGATATGGCATATTTTTAGTGAGTCAAGTAATTTCAATAATATTGGTTCGTCTAAATTCGATAAAAATGTACCATATTAAAAAGTGTCTAGAAACTTTTACCTACTATGTATATGTAGGAATGGGTGAAGAAATAAGCAAGATTTGTATTTAAGGTTGCATGGGAAAGTTTCATACTTAAACCATTTAAGGAAATGTTATTTTGGTACATGCAAAAGTTTTGAAGTTGCTGGTAAAATATTTTACTTTAAAATAGAGTTGGAGTTGAAAATGGAAAAAGGAAAGTAAACAAATTACAATTAAAAGGAAATTCCACTATAATTTGTGTTTGACTTTTACTCTTAAATTATTAATTAATTAAAAAATTAAAAATAATAAAAAGATTAATTGCTTAAACTAGTAGGAAATAATAAAAGTACATCTTTTCTCACAAAGTTGTGTTATAGTTACAATGTTTTTTGGGTTGAATTATTATTTTTATTAATAAAAGGATTAAAAAATTTGAAATTAAAAAATTTCAAATAAACCAAGAAATCTTCAACTCCAATTCCCCACATCAAGAACAAGAAGTGCACCTTCAACACTCCCCACCTTTCTGTGATAAAAAAAAGAAGTTTTAAAAGAATAATAATTTGAAAAATAAAATTTTAAAACTATTTATAGAAAAAAATAACACTAAAACAGCCCCTAAATCTGCCTATACAATTGATTTCAAGTTATGAAGAAGTATCCAATAATCTCAATTTCTACAACTCACCTGATTGCCAACTCTACCAAAAAAAAAAATTAAAATTAGAAGTGTCAGAAAACTAAAAGAAGATTAAGGCAGAAAGGATCAAAATGAAGGATTTACAAAGGATTCTTTTGAACTTACCATCAGGTTTCAATGATTGTGGAGAGACACCAACACTTGCTATCAATCAACTTCAACAGCCTCCATTCTTGTTCTATTCTATTCCCATCTGGCAGCCTAATTAACAGGAAACTAATTTATGGAGAGTTAGAAGCTAACAAATCACTTCCAATGGCTACCAAAGTCTGAAACAGAACAGAACAGAAAGCTTGGAAAGAGGAGAAAATTTCTTGAGCCCAATAAGGCTAGTAAGCTTTCTGTATCTCCAAAAGCAAACCAGCAGTCTTTATCACCATCTAGGAAGGAAAAATGAAGATTATGAAAACTAATCCACAGGCTCATAAATGAATTGCACTACTTTCCTTTTCCCTCTATCTTACATTTCTGTAAATAAAAGTTCTATGATACAAATCAAAATTGTGGTGGAGTTGTAAAGACCACATCTAATTCCCTTTCACATTCTCAATTAGAAAGTGCTTTTTTCAGCTCCAAGCAAATTAAATAAAATACCACAAGCTCACACCTCCTCTCTCTCTCTCTCTCTCTCTCTCTCTCTCTCTCTCTCTCTCTCTCTCTCTCTCTCTCTCTCTCTCTCTCTCTGCAGGCAAACCTCCCAGAGCTGCCTTTATGAATTTTCTCATTTCAATGAATTAGTTATTTAATGTCCTAAGCCAAAAACCACCTTCCATACCTAGCCCACCCCTCAACGATCAAGAGCAATCCAGATGCTGTTCCAATCAACAATTTGATAGCAAGATTATCAAAATCACATGTCCAGTCCCAGCTGCAAGAACTCCAGCAAGAACAGCAGTGGAAGAAGAACGTATCTCTGCTCCCATGTGTTTGAGGGAGTTGGTGCGACGTGGCTGTCATTGAGTCACCACTCCAACACGTTTTCAAGGCGGGTCTACCCACCCCCAGTCAGATAGAGTCAAGTTGGTAAATGATGCCCAATCACGTGAGACCATCAGTATGGAATAACATAAGGCAGAGCATAAACATCAGCTGATTCTATCTGCATTGCCTCGGCCCATACCTGCGGCATTTCCTCGGCCTCCGAAGCTTCCAACTTGGGCTTCATCACTAGGGAATTGGTGCTAAATAACCAATCTTGGTTATCAGAATCTGACAATTCCTCAATTTTGGGTACTGAATATACCTGACTCAAGTGCTTGGAATCTGGATGGGGTGATTTTTTATGGATTGCAGTAGGTTGAGGATGATCGTCTTGTCCGCCAGACTTGGGTTTTGAAGAGGTAGGTGGGTGGTGAGCTTCAATAATGCCATTAATCTTGCGTTCTTTACCAACCAACATAAGGTCATTTGACCCAGCCTGTCTGTCTGAAGGAGGCAAGGGAGAAGTCAAGCACGGTTCCAGTATCCTACCATTTTCCTTCAATGGATGAGAAGTAGGCCTCAACAACTTACTGGATCTGTTGTCAACTGCTGAAAGAAAATTAAGAAAACTATTTTGAGAGCTAAAAGAGTAACCAGTATAAACTACAACCAAGTTCAATTAATAGATCCACAGCCAAATAATTACGTGGTTTATTTATACAAATTAACTCACCATGCAAGACTCCATTAGGCTCAACATCCTTCCGTTTCTTAATTAAGTTTTCCTCAACTGCAGCACCTATATTGCTGTCAGGAAGTTGTGATGTATTCGTATTTGTAGAATGTCTACCTAATAGGTTATCCTTATTGATCTCTTTTGTTTTATCTACCATGGTATTTTTCTCTTCCACCATCTCCTTCTCCTTCTCCTTCTCCTTCTCCTTCGCTTTCTTTTCTTTCTTTTCTTTCTTTTCTTTTTTCTTCTCTTTATCGCTCTCTTTATCATTTGACCGTCCTTTCTTCTCTCTATCTTTATCCTTGTGTTTGCTTCGTCTTTCTTCACCTTCTTTCTGTTTGGTTTTATCATTTGCTTCTTTCCTTCTCTCGGCACTTTTCTCCAATTGTTTAAACATTCCTGGAACTCCAGATTCAACAGTTGCAGTTGCAGTTGCAATTGCAGTCGCAGCGGAACTTGGGACTGCAGAATTGCCACTAAATCTTTCCTCATATCTAATTCCTTGACCATTGTATTTTCTTTCATCAATTTTCTTGTTCTTGCTTTGTTCCTTACCTTCAAACAAGGTCTCAGAACTCCTAACCATCTGTGTGACCATTCCATCATCCCTTCTTGGTTGTGCAACAGCAAACTTCTCGACCTTCGCAGTTCCACTGTCCTCATTTCTCCTCCCCACCTCCAGCACCATTTTTGTGTTCTTTGTCTCCTTAGAAAGAAAGGCATTCTGGCTAGTCTTATTTCCAACGTAAGAATCAAATTGCCCAGCATGCTTCTCCTCTTGGACACTGTTATGTTTGACTCTAACAGCTTCCTCTCCATTTTGACTCCCAATTTTACCCGAATGTCTACTCTCCTCCAAGGCATGTGCTTTCTCCTTCTCCTTATTCCTATCCTTCTTTTTGTCCCTGTCTTTCTTTTTGTCTTTCTTTTCCCGGCGTTTCTCATCACTTTTATCCTTATCTCTTTTTTCTCTGCCCTCTCTCTTTTCCTTCTCTTTCTTCTCCTTCTTATGCTTTTTCTCTTTGCTCTTTTCCTGCCAATCAGAAAGAAGAGTATGAATATTAGAGCAAAATCATTTCAAAATGAGGGGAAGACCATGTCTTTTCTCAATTTCTATAAGCTACGTTTATAACCTATGAAATGATGAAACTCAGCTACCATTGTTATAAATTGGAATTGAAACAAGATCAATAGAAACTTTTATGCATGTCTAATTTAAATGAAATTTTTTTTAAAAAAAATAACGACAAAAGTTAAGATTAAAAGAAAACCATTAGAAGTCAGCACACCACGTCATCAGAGTAGTGATAAACTACTGCACAAGAAAGAAGTAGACATTTATGCTAAATTCAATCATCTCTTACAATTTCACAAAACATCAAGCATCCGTGTTGCTTCAAATAAATCCTTTGAATCTCCCGAAGGACTAAAATTTTATTCAATCCCAGCTCCAGTTCAATCATTCACATTAAACCAAGCATGGAGCACATTGTAATGAATGTTTCAGATTGACGCTTATAACACAAGAAGAGCAAAACAAAAACATGTAGACTTGTGAAGGCTCCAAATATAAGACTATGGCAAGGTATTGACATCGACTGATAAAAAGCTCTTTGTAGCTCTAAATTCTCTCTTTTCCTGTGTGCAGAGATTTGAGTCTATCAAGTGTGTAAATTTGGGGGTTTCTTCTCTGGTTCTACTATGTTTCCTTCTTTGTTTCTCTTTGGGTGTATCTCTGTCTGTGAGTTCCCCTTGTTCAGAAGAAAAATAGAGAACGATTTGAGAATGCCTCAAAATCACTTCCTAGTGATCACTAGTTTTTATTTCACTTTCTCTCTCTCTTTTTTCATTGGTACATTTTTGGGTGATTGGAGGTCACATGCAAGTGAGACAGATAAAATAAGGTTAATACCATTTCTTTTCTTTACAAATGTTTTGAATAAAATTTTGGTTTCTGTTAGGTACTTAAGTACCTTGGAGAGCTAGCTATTGAGGTGGGAGAGCCAAGCCACTTCAGTACCACATTGGTCATCCCATTCTAACCAATGTGGGACAAAGGTAGCCCATACTACCTTGGTTCCTAACAATACCCCATCCCCGAAAAGCCGACGTCCCGGCGGCTACTCCGACGGAACTCACTCGGCCACACCCGGTCAGAACCCTCCGTCGGTTCCACTCCGGAACGTCAACAACCGGCTCTGATACCATTGTTAGGTACTTAAGCACCTTGGAGAACCACACCCCAAAAGCTAGCTATAGAGGTGGGAGAGCCAAGCCACTTAAGTACCACATTGGTCATCCCATTCTAACCAATGTGGGACAAAGGTAACCTATACTACCTTGGTTCCCTACAGTTTCTTGGTACAATGAATGTTTAGCAAGGCCAATTCGAGCATAGATTAGTAGATAAAGACATCACTATAATAATAATAATAATTTAAATAAATAAAGTTTAAGAGAGAGAGAGAGGAAAAAATAAATCTTGACCCTATACTTGGGGAGTTGTATCAATATTAACCCTCAACTTTCACTATAAATGTGGTTTCAGTCTTGGGAAGCTTGGGAAAAAGGATCAAAATGAGGATGGTAATTTTTCAATAAAATGGAAACATTCTGACACAGGATTATCCGTTAGCAAATTTGGTCTTGAGCAAATAAGATGGAACTCTATGTCAGCTTACTGGAGAAGTGCTAGAAGCCCTTCAATATGTCCAAATGCACAAAGCATACTGACAATACTTTTTCTTGGAAAGACGTTACAACAGATAAACCAGCCTTTGTTAAGTACTCGAACACTATCAGGTGGCCAAGTTTACAAATGTCTTCATCATAGTTGCTGACCTGGAAAGCATATTTTAAAATGAAACCTACCTTTCAGACTTAAAAGATTTAAGAATAGGCTGCTCCTTCCAATATTAGTCATAAAATTTGGCTGCTTCTGCAGCCTGACATGAGAAGATGGTCTCTGAAGAAGTCTTATTCTTTTACTAGTAAGCCTCCGTTTAGGCATCATTACACATTAGATGACACACAAAAAGAACCAACAAAACATTAAGCTCTTTATTTCGACTATCTATGCGATCTAATTACAGTGGATATCTGTACTGAAAAAGATACCCTAACATAGCCCTGGTCCAGATACTAATTAGCAACGATTGTGTACAAAAGTTGCCAAAGCCACATCTATATCTATTCTTTCACAGCGTTCTTGCTCTGGATACATCATGGGTTGCACCATTGAACAAACTATTTCATGTAAGATCACCAAACTGTACAGTTGAAAACTAAGGGGTGAAAGGTCTTGATTGTCTACATCACTCTACTACCATTAAGGGAAAAGAAAATGGAACATAACTTCTTTGGACCTAAGAAAACTTTCATCCCCCTTCAGGATCCTATTCCTCCGAATAGTACAAGAAATAGGAGTGGGAATTTGCAGTCTTTTTTTAATTGCAGTTGACCGATACATTAAAGAACAAAAGCTTAATTTGAAGGTGAAGTCTCCCTAAATCTCAAGTTTATACAGTCTGGCATCCACAGAGGTGCCTACTCCAAAATTTTCTACGAATAAGAGTATGAAGGAGATTTCATGAACCAACCCACAAAATCCAGTAAAACTTGATCAGTTCTCAGATGCTCAAGAGAAAAGCAAAAGACGGGCTCTACAGACAACAACACAAGGAGCCAAACACAATTACGAGTCTAGCAACCTAAAAAGAGGCATCCATCCAAAAGAATAAGAATTAATGAATAATTACCAAAGTCCTTAAACACAAACACCTAGAGAGAAGCATTAAATCTAGCTAAGAACCTAACCTCCTACCCTCTGATCTTTCCATACCCCCAAAGTTCCTGTTGTTTTTTTCTTGATCCAAATACCCCAAAAATAATAAGTCAATCATTATAACATGCTGTTATACAAAAAAGATCATTGCAAACAGTCTGTTGAAACATACTTTAATTATTCAAATAAGGCTAATTTTATTAATGACACCAAGATGGAATGCTTTGAAACTTTGCAGTCAACAATATCTTTTTATTATTTTTTTTTTATAAGATTGCAGTCAACAATATAAAAGAACAGAATCCATGCAGGATCATATATTATTCCTACTAAGATCCGTGCTTCTCAAATACCATTTGTAGAGCAATAAAATAAGTTATTGACAATAACACCAAAAACAGTCAGCAAATTGAGAACCTGACACTATTGTAAAATAAGGTTGCAACAAAGACTGGAAGTTCAGGAAAGATTTGTAAGAGGGAAGATTCAAACAAAATGACTGGATAAGAAATTCAAACAAAAACAGCAAGCAAAGTAAAGACAACCACACATACCTAAAAATGAACAAACAACTCTATCCTTGCACATTCATCTAACTGTTCTAAATCAAAATAAGAAGTATATTTACGACAACTTCCACAAAAGTAGTGATTTAGAGCCTCTTGATATTCATCATCAAAGACATGTCCATTACCAAAAGTGCCCAAACCAAACACAAATCAAAAAATCAAAAGAGATTTTCTTTGAAACGCTGATCATAAAGTTGGATTGTAGGTGTCGGTGTCATGTCACGTGTCCTCAACATCAACAAAGCCCTAACATGAGTTTAACAGATCAAGAAGAGATTTCCAATTTATTCAGAATCACAAAGACTCCAACACGAGAAGATATGAAGGAACAATTACAATAAAAAGGTAAACAGCCCAGACGACTTTAGCAGGGACGTACAGACAAAAATTTGGGTCTATGAATCAAGTCAAATTTAAGCTT
The DNA here is from genome assembly GCA_002890555.2 of Lagenaria siceraria. Taxonomy (NCBI): domain Eukaryota; kingdom Viridiplantae; phylum Streptophyta; class Magnoliopsida; order Cucurbitales; family Cucurbitaceae; genus Lagenaria; species Lagenaria siceraria. The sequence continues at coordinate 17,385,698 of CM016488.1, forward strand.
TGTTTGAGAAGACAGGAAAATACAAACCATTGGCAGCAACCTCCTACCCTACCCCAAAAAAAATAAATCACTTTTAAGGGTTGATAAAAATATAGAAACCCAGCCATCATCCTTACCTCATCATCTCAATAGCTTCTCCAAGAGCAAGGCCCAACTTTATCTCACTCACATCCCATGCTCAGCCCATGCTTTCATCTTTTACTTCTCCTTTCATACTCGTATCTCTCTCAAGTTCTCAATTCATCACACAGTTATTTATCCTTCTCTCTACACCCAACAAGCTATCTAGCTCGATTCAAATAGTCAGATTTGCAATTATGGAGTTATACATGATATTCTATATTCCACACAATATTCCATATATGAGCTTCATTTTTAACTTCCAATGATGAGGACCTTAGGATTCTCATTTGAAACTTGTGCTTTGGTTATACAATATTTCTTTTTCCAAGTTAGCTTCGCATGAGAGCCTCAGGGTTCTCATTTGACTGTGCATGTCAAAAACGGTCTTCTCCCAAATCACCAACCAAAGAAGCCTCCTGGAACTGTATCCTCACAATGTAGTTAACAAAATGGAAGTCCTCAAGATGATACGGGAAATGTAAGCTAAAGATCCGAAGGGAGATTAAGAAGAAGAAATCCTCAAAGAATTCAAGTGATCAACAAATCAAAATTATTAGAAACCTGATAAAATCAGGCTGACGAGAAATCAAATCCAAAGATTTGATATCATCAAGATTTCTTCTGTAGAAATTAAAAGAGTTAGCACTTAGCAGACTCTTCATAGGAGAAGCTTCTCCATAGAAGACACAGAAGAATTCATGTCCCAAGCTTATGCTGAAAGAGATTGAAATGAAGACTCTCCCATTTGACCAGCTCCCCAACAAAAATTGCTAAGTAAAACTCTTGGAAATTTTTCGAATCATTGATATAGTGAGCCATTCAGTGCGATAATACAAAGCTGAAAGATCTGGTATCACCCCACACTTGAAATACTTGAAATGCCAAATGGCAAATAACATGTATTAATGTACTATGTACAAATATATGTCCAAGGAGAAAAGCATTTTTTTCAAAAAAATATCTTTCAGAAATAAACCAAAAACATCCAGGAAGCCAACTAAAGGCTATATCAAACATTTTCATATACATGGTCTGATGGTCAACTGTTCAACAATATCTGCAAACAATTTCATCATTGTAATATCAAACAAAGTGAGAAACGTAGATTGCCATCTACAGCTAGAATTTGTCCAAAGAAACACGTGAATGCGGTAGAAAGAGCAAAAAAAGAGCAAATACAAACAAACAAAACAAATATAAGGATGAAAATAGCTGGCAGAGAGCTCCACTATAAAGTATAAATTACCTAATAAGCTAGGATCTATCAAAAGCAGGCAAATGATATACACGATTATCTCAAGATCCACTGCCATCCATTGCTTTTAATCTAACTAACATATGAATTGTTCAATTTACTTGGGACACTTGGAAGGGTTATTCAGAATAATATTCAATTTTTAAGAAACGGCAGTGAATCTAACAGTTTATTAGACACCAGCAATGCTTAAAGAAAATAGAAGGACCAGCTGATTCATCTAAATGCCAAACAAAGTCATTTGAGCCCTTGTGATGATTGTGAAATCATGCTTAATAAACCTCCTAGAATGGAGTTATAGTAGAATGCTCCATGTAGAATCAAAAGAGCCAGTAAATAATTCTTCTCCATCAAATATCTCACTAACTATATGTATTAGAAGACAAGGAAAGTTATAAACCTTTTTTAGTAGGTCTGCATCCTCTGCCCTAGACTTCTTTTCATATCCTGGTGGCGGAAATGGAAAGCAGCGCGACATTGCACAGAGTAAGACAAAAAACAAGAGCTCTTTCCACAAGCGAAAATGCTATAATTACTTTCCAGAAGCACTGTTCCGAAAAAGGAACGAACAAGAAACTAAGCTGCTGTCCATGCACCATGTCCTCGCATTCATTTCCAGCTTCAATATTCCTCCATGAGCTTCTTAGTCAGTCCCACAGATGCAATTCCCAAACCACAGAGAACTCTTCCCACTTAAAAATACGAGTACAGGAATAATGAGCACAGGCCAAGAGAGATATTTCCAAAATTCTCAACGATAAGAGATATTAAGAGCCAACTCCGCCACTGGACTAAATGAATTCTAACCCAGTTCCCGAATATCAGAGAAAAACCTAAATACGAAAGGACAAAACCAATTGAAACGCAGACAAAAAGAACTCCTTAGCAACAAATTAAGCACAAATTAGCTCTTCCGATCAGTTCGAGAAAAATGTCAATGATTCAACGCAAGAGTCTCTTGATTATCCTCCTGAGCAAATTATTATCTCCTCTTTAAACCAACAGAACTCCAAAATTAAAGATGAAACACCAGAAACAGTATCGAAAATCCCTTGTAATCCAAGAAATTGATTGGGTTGAAACTGATCACTGTCAAAAACAAGTCTATAATGTGCAATCCTCTTCCATGATCAGACCAGCAAAGTTCACTTCATTCTAGTGGTACGTTACAGTTTCAGAATCGCAGCCTCGACAAAGTACAGACTAAAACCAGAATCCCACGAAAGATCGGAGCTCCAGCCCATTCTAGAGAAAGCGCGATGTCCCAGTCACAATCATACTTTCAATCCATAGCCGGTACCAAACCCTAATTAGTGCAAAACCGATAAATTGGAGAGCCACCCAGTTACGATCCGTCAAAACCCTAGAAAATCCACCGAATACATGAGCACATAGCCAGTACCAAAACCCTAAATTTTCAATCCTCAAAAACAAAAAGCCGAGAATCCGAAGAAATCTTTTTGAAAACAAAGAAATAGATAGATAGAATCAAAACCCTGAAAAAAGACTACCTATTCAATTATAGGGTATCGATGAAAAGGGTAAAAGCAGCTCGATTTAGGCCGATAACGAAGAAATTTCAAAGGAAAAATCAAGTGGGTCGATGAGAGAAAGTGATTCGGCAATTGGGTAATGAGATTGCCTTGTCCGCTACAGAGTAGGCAATGTAGAAGGACAAGATCTCTCTCCTATCTCGCTCAAACAGAGATTAACGAGAAACAGAAGGCATATGAAATGGAAACAAGGAAGAAAACCCAAAAAGACAAAAACTAATCAAAATTAGGGAGGAAGAGAAAAAGCTGTTTGTAGCTCTAGATTCTCTCTTCTTTCTCTTCTCTTCTCCTCTCCTCTCTTCTTCTGTGTGTAGAGATTTGAGTCTATTAAAGTGTGTAAATTTGGGGGTTTCTTCTCTTGGTTCTACTGAGTTTCCTTCTTTATTTCTCTTTGGTTGTATCTCTGTCTCTGAGTTCCCCCAACTATTCTCAAGAAAAGAAAAAAAAAAAAAAAAATAGAGAGAACGATTTGAGAATGCCTCTAACTCCCTCTTCCTTCCTACTGAATTACTAGTTTTTTTTTTTTTTTCTTCTTCTTCTTTTTCTCATTATTATATATATTTTCGGGTCATTGGAGGTCACACGCAAGTGAGAGAAGGGTAAAATAGGGTTAATACTATTTGTTTTTCTTTACAATTGTGTTTGAATATAATTTGAAATTTGGTCAAAAATAGTCCTCCAAAGTTTTCTACCTTCTACAAATAGCACTAATTGTTGTTATGGTTCATCCTATGCATCTCGACAAGGATTCATATCGAGACCAAAACAAAAAATTTAACTTTTTTTTTAAATGACACATCCAAACATAAAACAATTGGCAAAAAAATTGTGCTATTTGTGAAAGATAAAAAAACTTTGAGGGTTGCTTCTGACAGTTACCCAATAACTTTTGTTTTCTTTTAGTTTGATAAACATTTAGCAAGTTCATCTGATGGAGGTAATTGACATATGTTTATTGTACTACAAAAATAAACATTTAGCATGGTCAATCTGAGCATAACTCAACAAAAAAAAGGCAAAGTCAATCTGAATCTGGCTTAGTAAATAAAGACATATTACTAAAAATAAATAAATAAAAGACATTAATTACTATTTCAAATGTCGATGATTCAATCTCTCGTTCTTGTAATTGTTGAACTAAAAAAAAGAGTATGAACAAACTTGAGCATAGCTTGATCGATTAAGACGTGTTTCATCAACTAGAGATTTAAATATCCGTTATGTTATGTGGTTAAATTAAGAAAATGAATGTTGGCTAAAGGATCGTGTAGATGAAAATAAACATCTTATCTAATGAGATAGAATGATAATGGTTTTGGTTTTATAATTTTTAGGTTAAATTATTAACCGTCACTAAATTTTGAGAAGAAAAAAAGTGTATATTTTGTTTTTAAAAGTTTCAAGTTTTTAATTACGTTACTCATTTACATGATATTCCATATATATATTGCAAACATATATCTCATATTATATATAATAATAATGCTAATACACGATACATTAGGGCATAAACTAAGATAGATGACGTCCTCAAAATATTTGAAATAAACTCAAATACATATTTGAAATTGAAAACAATATGTAGAAATAAACCTCGTATATATATTATGTACTTCATTCTCATAGTATATATAGTACATAGTATATAAACTTCGAAATAAATCTCAAGCATATTTGAACTAGGTTGATCAACTAAATCTGTCTTGAAAAACATGTCGTCGTGCCATCAGATTCGTGGAGTTCTGTTCGTGTCGCCTCATTGGAGTTTCATTTGTGGGCCAAATTCGTTCCCCCTACTTTATAAACATTTGTTTGATCCATACTAGATTTGTTTTGTTAATCCCTATCATCGAAAAATGCCTCTTTTCAAGTTTGATGCGTGCTTTGGTTTCTTAGAGCAATGAGTCTTCACCGTCACTGTCCATTTCTACTACCGTCTTGAATTAGGCTCGAAGGAGAAGATAGATAACAAAGAGAGAGAGGAGATTGTCAAGAGAGATGGGAAAGTTTAGAGAGAGAGAGGAAGAAATCACGACTTTTAGAATGGATGTAGAAATCAAAGTAATCTATGAAGTGAGGGTTTGAGTGAATGAAAACAAAATCAAGGCCATGGAATTTTTTATTTTTCTAATTTCCTTTTAAGTTTATTTCCAAAATATGTATTTTTTATTTTTTTTTCTTAATGATTCACGCACGAAAATGAAACAATTTAGTTTACTTTTACGATTTTTTTTCATAATTTTTTAATGTTTAAATGGATTTAAGGGTTGAAACGTAAATTCCCTCCAACATTTGTGAAAAAAAAACTATCTCATTTGTCTATTTGTGAAAAAAAAATAGAATCTTTAAATAATTGTGTGAAATAAAGTAAATAATAAGGTTATCTATGTAGAAAACCCTAATTTTAAATTGAGCTGAGTTGAGTTTCATATAAAGTAGTGAATGTCGAAATAGATATTTCATGCATTTAAATATTGTATGGTATTCATTTAAATTTAAGAATATAATAATACTGGGACTACATATGACACTCAAAATTTAAAATTTAAGTATGAAATTTATAATGTAATATAATGTTGACTTTTATTAGTTATCTAATAATTAATCTTAGATTATATTTGAAAGCAAAAACATAATTCCATCTCAAAGGTAATTTTCAAGCATTAGATATTTGTCACAAATGCAAATTTTATCCAACATAATAGCATGTTAGAATTTTGAGATAAACCAATGTTATTTTCTTGGTGAAAATTAAATAATTGAACAGAATTTAGACCGTAGTTAAAATAGAAACAAAAGGAATAGTTTGGGATTAAGATGGAATTGCAAAGAAATTCCAATCTTCTATTAAGGCCTTTTTTTTTATTTAAAAAAAAAAGTCAAAATTATTGGAAGCTATTTAAATTCTAAACAATTTGTTAAAATTTAAAAAAAAATAGCGAATAATGGTTTTTCCTCTTTTTCCAGCGCCAATGTTGGTTTTTAGTTGAAAAAAAGAAATTTGACCTAACCAAATACAAGGTCACTTATAAATTGGATTTTAAATTTTATTGATATTCATTTATTAATGAGTTGACCACATTTTTATTAGATTGAAAAATCAATAATGATGTGATTGAGTCCCACGGCAGACGCGTTTAATAGCTTTGTCGCTAATTTTGTTATAAAGAAATTTTACAAAACACAGTGACAATAATGCAAAATTAAGCATGCTTTTAAGATTAATAGGAAAAAGAATATCTACCTTTAAAGAAATCTTCGAAATTTCTTTTGAGACACTACCAATTGGTCTTCTCCACTATTCTCTTTAGACAAGGAAAATTGTAGGACCCTTATGTGGAAAATAGAAGAAGGGAAGATGAATTTGTTTTACATAGAACTCTTTCTCTATGAGTTATGAGTGCAAGAGAAATTTGGGATAATTAAGAGAAGGGGAAAACATATTTTTCAGCTCCTTTAACTATAGACATCTCTACAATTTAAAGGCACAGAGAGAGTTTATACGATTAATAAAAAAATAATTAAAATAATTTATTTATTTATATCATTAATTTAAATATCTAATATTCAATTAAATAACTAAGTTGAATCATATTTAATAGTACATCTCTCATATAACCTATAGTTTTAATATGAATCTTATTCATATTGATTATAAGCTATAGTTTTAATGTAAATCAAGTTCATATTAATTTAATATTTGAATCCTATTCAAATATTAATACTCTCATATTATATAGTTTAATTTTGAATTTAATTCAAAATTAACTTTATATTATAACGTTCATCAATTGTATCATATACAATTAACATTGTATCACATACAAATAACTCCCTTTAAAATAATTTGAACCCTTCAAATTCTTTTCACTTTAAAATCCTTGTTTAATCCGTTTGTGAGCTAGCAGATGAACTTAATGGACCTACAGTTATAAGCTTCAACGATACGAGATTAATTAATTAAACTATTTAATTAAATTAATCAACATTCATTAACTATGGGTCACTCCACTAAATTCCCGTAGTTGCACTCTTATTAACAGTAGAATAGTTATGTGTCCATTGATTAACCATCTTATGCAAGACAATCATTCACAGGTTGTTCGTAACCACAACTGAGTCAAATTACTGTTTTATCTCATGTAATTACCTCTTGCTCCTTAAGTATCATCGATCTTCTAATGAACAATCTGTTTATAGTCCAACTATAAACAAAATCCCTCCCGGGGTAGTGAGAGGATGAAGCCTGATTGTTCAAGTCCCAAAATCAACACTTAAGGGAACAACCTATCTACTTTCCCTAAAGTCGGGAAGGAGTGAATTCCATCTTGTGAAGTTATGCTCCCAACTCCTCACTTGTTATCGTCCCCAAAATGGTAGACATATTGAGTTGGCAGCTAGGGTCATTCTCACCTACATAAATCAAATGACGACCCTCATGAACAGGAGTTTATAACTCACTTAGGATTGAAATTGAGTTACATGGTCATCGTTTGAAATAATAATCTCTGCAGTTTACAAAAAGAGGCTATATATTCCATGGTCCAGTCTTATACAATCTCATTGCATAGGATACCTCACTTTCATGTCTACACATGAATGATTTGAATCAAACCATTTGTAACAATTACAACTCTTGTAACATTTACAAAGTAGATTGTTCCGTAGTGTCACCAGGATTAAAAAAAAAAAAAAACCCAATCTTACCCATATATTGTAGACCTTTCAGATTAATTATTACTTGAACATGATCATTTTGTATGTTTGTCACATACTGTTTAAGTTACATTAAATAACCTTGTATTTTTTGTTTATTAGATTTGAGTTGTGCAAATAATAAATAACACTTATCTATTGGAAAAAGAATAAAACTTTTATTTATTCAATAATTAATAATTTGTTTACAAATTTACAGACTATGAGATTTAGGATATAAAAGATTTAGGACATAAAATCCAACAAATAAAATATAAGAAAAATATCAATAAAATATTATTAAAATGGACCTAATATTTAATAATAATAGTTTAAAACTTAAAAAATGAAATGCCTATTAGTTAATATCAATAATCTTTATGAATTTCTTAAACTTATAATTTTCTCAAAAATATTTATCGACATCCACATTTGATCAATATTTTATTGACATTTCAAAAAAGTTAGAACCTCGACATTTTTTTTCACGATATTAACATCTAATATATTGCTTATAAATAGGTTTAATTTCAACTATTTCACACACTATATATTTTTGAACTTCTTCTCTCATTTTCATGTTTCACTTCTTTTTTTATACATATACTTTCAAGAGTTATAATTTGCAACGTGATAACGTTTAATTTCAATTCAGTTTGTTAAAATAGTAGATTGTTATACCCACACTTCAAACTTAAATCATTATTTCTTTTAGTTCAACAATTGCAATTAGATCGAAACATCAATATTTGGGATAATAATTGGTACCTTTAGCTATTGAACAATGCTCATATCAGCTTATATATAGTTGAATCATGATAAGTGAAGACTTTTAAAAATACAATTCGATGATTTTTTGAATGAGTTTTTAATTTCAAGTGCTTAAAAACTTTTTTTTTTTTTACACTTAAAAATATATTTTTTAAGCATTTGCAAAGTCATTCCAAATAGCGCTACATCAAACATCGTATCAACCTCCACTTTCAAAGTTTTTACCATTTATGTTAACTTCACAACATCGACTTTTATGTATTAAATAATTTGTATATACTTTAGTATCACAACAATACGTGTATCCTCATTTGCAAAAATATACATATATCCTCATTCCATATTGTACTAAAAAAACTATGAAGTCTGTCGTTTGAATCTCTACTATCTATTATACTAAAAAAAATTAACAATGTTAGTGATCATGCAATTTGTGGTTCGAATTTTCGATTCGTATTATACTAATAAAAACGATACATTTAATATGATAATTTATTGTTTAAAATTAAAATATTCTATTAGCTTGTATGTAATAATTTTAACGACATTATTCAGCACCATATTAAAAACAGCTCAATAAATAAATATTCATAGCAATAAATTAGATTAATTATAGTATTAAATAATGTGCTATGTGTTTCTAGATTCTTAATACTTTGTTGAGTCTTATAATCAAGTTGTTTGATTCATGTCCCTTCTATGACATTAATTGTTTGTACCTGCTAAAGAATAGGTGGCTTTAAATCCTAAAAAAATTATTTTTACTTTTTTAAAAAAATTATAAGGAGAATTACTTTTTTGGTCCCTGAATTTTGAAAAATAGATGCATTTAATCTTTCAGATTTTAAATTGGTCAATTTAGTCCCTAAGTTTTCAATAATAGGTTTAAAAAGTCCTTTTAATAAAAAAAAATCATTAAATTTGAACAAAAAGTTAACTATATACTTAGAGGCAAGATGAGTTGGATAAAAATACTATTTTTTTCTCATCTCTCTTCTTTCTCTCTCCCCTCCCTTCGTCCTCCCTCGTTTCTCTTCTTTCTAACAGTCCGCTCAAATGAATTAGAAGAGAGTGGAAAATTTATGCACAATCTTGTGAAATTGAGGGGAAAAACAGAAACCTTGAAAAATAGGTTCCAGTTCCATTTTTCAATTTTATTGGATATAAAAAATCACACTAAATCCGTTCTGAAAAACAATTTTTTTAAAAACTAACCTCTCAACAACCATAAAAATCTGTGTGAAAAGATAAACAAAAATCTCATATACTAATCTAATATTTGGTTTCATATTCTAAATCTCAAAAATCTTTCAAATTAAACTATACTGAAATTTTTTTTTTCGATTTTTTTATTAATGTAATGATATGTTATTGATAATCTCACTTTTTACAATGTAGAATACATGATTAAATATACACAAACGATAAAATAATCAAGGAAAGTCTACATTTAAACTTCCAAATTAGCCTAAATTTAAGGATAAGTTACAACAACTCATAATAACTATAACTAGATTTGTTTTTATTTTTCTTCAGTTTTTTTTAAAAAAAATTGGAAGTTTACTATGGAGTGGGAGGAGAGAGAAAAAGAAAGAAGAGAGATAGAGAGAAAAAAAATAGTATTTTTATCCGACCCATCTTGCATATAGTCAACTTTTTATTCAAATTTAATGATTTTTTTATTAGAGGACCTTTTAAACCAATTCTTGAAAATTTAGGAACTAAATTAACCAACTTAAGACATAAGTGACTAAATGCATCTATTCTTCAAAACTCATGGATTAAAAAGGTATTATTCTCAAAATAGTAATTTGACCATTTCTTTCATTTCCCAAATTTTTATTAGAATAAAAAGCTTAAAATCATTCTCGGATCAACTTATTATAATCTTCATTTTGAAAATTAGAAAAATTAAATGATAGATATTTGTCTTGCAATTTATAAATTACTTAGTGGTGTTTTGTTCGCCAACATGAATTAGATTGAATTGGTAAAAATGATCAACTCAATGTTTGGCCCACCAACCAGGAGCAGATGCACATGGAGGTAAGAGGCACATGTCCCTTAATTGATTTAGTTTTGTTTTATATATAGTATTATTCAGTGTGTATAACAAAAAGTGACATCGAGTAGAGTGGTTGGTGGGTAGTGTAAATCGAGATGTGCCCCCCTACGCCTAGAGTTCGAGTTCCGGTGTAAAATTGTGTCTAATAAATATCTAAATTCTAAATTTTGTGTATTATAAGTTACAAATGTCTAACATATTCATGAACTTTCAAGATTGTATCCAAGAGGATTTTGACATATTCAAAATTCTTAAAAATTAATTATTTTATTGAACAAAATTGTAATTTTGTATCTAATTGAGCCTTAAACTTTGATTTGGGTAAATAATAGATATTACATTGGTTTTTTCTAAAAAAAAAAAAGTACCATAGGACCTATTAAACATAAAGTTAAATTTTATATATGATGTAACAATGGATTTTTAATATGCTCGTGAATACACATGTAAGAGAACTAATTGATATAAACTTGAAATAATAGGAATTTATCAAATACACAATAAAAAATTTAAGTACCTATTATACACATTTTAAAATGAGAGGATCATATATAGACACAAATTTAAAAGTACTTGTGCTAAACTTTTAATCTTATATAAAATTGTGTCCTCCTAACATGAAGTTATGGATTTGCCATTGCCACCAACTTGAAATGTTTATGGAGCTGAGTTGATTATTTTCACTAGCTCAACTCAACTCTCCCTCCATCAAATATTTCAATGACTGCAATTGCTGGTAACTACCATTACCTCACTTCGATGACCACTTTCTCACAGGCACTTCGGCGATTAACTCCGACAATTGCCTCCAACGACAATTTCAGTGAAGATCGCCTCAGATAAAAATTCTAGCAAAGACTACCCTCAACGATCCACTCTGTCATATAAGGTTACAATGGCTCGATAAAAGTATTGTTTTTCTTTAATTTTTGCACTTCAATTAAGAATCAATCCTCAATTAGTAGTAATCTTTTTCTTATTTTTTGCATATGTGATGGGAGTTCAAGTAATTGGTGTTCCATCTATATCTAGTTGAACTTCTATCTTTATTTTGTATTAATTGTTTTTATATTTTGTTGAACACTTAGGGGTTATTTATTTTGCGGGCATCCTAGATTCTCATAGAATAGACATATGGATTACCATATTTATTTTGCGGTATTGTTAGATGCCTTGACACCGGGAGATTCTCAGACATCTTAGGATGCCCGAACGAAGGCCACCTGTAGAGTTTTGGATGCCGTCCTAAAACATGAGTTTTCCAAAATTACGAGTTGTGGGTATTCCCATTTTACATTTTTGCTCTTCCTTTTTATTTTATTTAGTTATGAAGATGAATCGGCAAAAAGAGAAGCTCTAGAGATAAGGTGATTGATTTTTTTTTTTTCTTTTTAAAAAAATTAAGATGCTTTCTCCTCCAATTTAATTTTCCCCTGAATTCTTGCATCTATGGGAGTAGGTCTGGTCCAACTTCGTGTTTCGTAATGGTGTTAAATATTTTTACTTAATTTTTGTTCTTTTGCAATGATGCTTTAAAAGTCTTATTTCAATTTTAGGAAGATTTTATTTTTGTTTTCAAAATGCAAGAATATCTCTACGATATTTAGGAATTTTGAGAATAAAATATATTCAACTTTTTAGACAGTCAGTAAAAAATATTGAGTTTTTTTTTTTTTTGAATTTATTTGCTATTTTTGTTAAACGAGGTATTTTGGTCATTTTCTATTTATTAAGAAAATTGTTCTAAAAATCAATTTGCTATTTCTCTAATTTCTAAAACTTTTTTTTATCATTTTTCAAAATGAAACCTTTAATTTATCATTTCTCTTGTCGGCCATTCTAATTGACATGTTTTTTACATTAATATTAGGATCAATTTACTCATAAGCTCCATATTCACATTCTTTTTAACAATAAAATAAAATAAGGAAAGGAAAATCCTAAAAGGCCCATCTTTTTCCTTAGTTCAACAGCAATCCTCATTTTCTTCCCTCTCCAAATTTGATCTCCCATCTCTTTCACCGCTCCTCCCTTACCCCATTTTCGTCGATCTGTTTTCACCGCCATTGATGAGCTTTCTCAAAGCCGATGCTAGAAATCAAAGTAAAAGCGACCGGTCTCGCTCCAGTCCAATATTTTGTCAGGAATAAGGTGTTGGGTTTTATGCTATAGTTTTGTAAATAAACTATTTATTTAATAAAATAAGTATTCTTTTTTTTTTTTTCATTTGGCATAACATTAATCCAATAAAGTAAAAATTCAAAGTTATTAGATGTATTCTTAAACAGTATGTGGTTGACATACAAATAAGGGTGTGCAAAAATAGATCAAAATCGACAAATTCGATTATATCTTATTCTTTTTCGGTTTGTTTATACATTTTGTTATCAAATTAAGTTTCTTTGTAACTTTCTTTTTCGAATTGATTTAGTTTTATATAAACTTTTCAATAGATTTGTATTTTTATCACAGTTTTTCTATTTTTTTATTTCATACATTTTTCATTTAGATTATTACTATTTATATAATTTATATTTTTTAAAATGTAATATGATAATATAATAATTTATATTTTGCATTTAAGTTGATAAAAGATTTGAAATTTGTAAATTTTAAATTTAAGAAAGAAAAGTATAAGAGTCAACCTTAATTGAAATTATATATATATATATATATCACTTTTTAAAAAATTTAATAAATTTCAATCGAAATTGAAATGACTAGATTTTGTTTTAGAATCCAGTTTTAATATAATTCAAATCAATAAAAAGTAAAAACAAAAAAAAATGTAACCCTACGAACTACGACTTCTTTCTCTCTTCTCACTTCTTCCCATTTAACCTTTGACTGAGTTATGTGAACTCTATCCTATGAGGGCTCGTCCTTTGATTTGTATGGGTGAGAGTGACCAGTGTCACCGACTCAATATGCCTACTATTTTGGGACTTGACTAAATAGGCTGCTTGTATCGTTATTTCACAAGATGAAATTCACTCCTTCACATATAGGGTAAGTAGATGAGTAGTTTTAAATGCTAACTACGAGACTTGAACAAGGGCCCCACCCTCTCACGGGCCAGAGAGGGACTTAGTTATAGTTGGACCATAAACAAATTGTTCATTAGAGAATCAGTGGTACTTAAGGAGATAAATCTAGTTATAGGAGTAAAACAAACATTTGACCCAGCTGCTTTTATACAGTTAGATACAAAATTATCAATTTTTGAAACAGGAATTAAAGTAGTGGATCTATGAATAGGAGATGTTGTGCGAGTATCTACAGGACCCAAATTATCAATAGGCTCTCCAAGCACATTGAAAATTCGTTCGAGAGTCGCTTTGCCGACTGGAACACTTAGAGGAGCTCTCGTGTCAACCACTTCCATTCCTCTCATTAGACCATCTGTAGCACTCATAGCTACAGCTCTAACTCGATTATTTCCTAATAATTGCTGTACTTCACAAGTCACATTAATTTCTTGACCGGCAGTATCTTGACCTTTAACTATCAAAGCATTGTAAATATTAGGTATTTTGCCCGGGGGAAAAGCTACATCTAGTACCGGACCAATGGATTTACTAATTGAGGTTACAAAAAATCAAAGTCAGAACGGATATATTTTGCTTTAAGACGAAAAAGATCAAAGTTTACTGTGTAAAATTTATTTTGTATCGTCCAAATTCCCTTTGTGTATGTGCTTCCCGAAAACGTATAGTATTCTATTTCATTAGAAAAATCGGACGCAATCAACTAAACCCAGTACGGTATTCCTTCGAATCCTGAATATGATGCTATCAATAATTGTGGTAATTCACATATGGCACATATGTCTTTCTCCCATCAATTAGTACTCGTTGAAGAAATAAATAGAAATTTTCATTTTTTTTTTGGTGAAAAATGTGGAAAAAAAATAAGAGAGATCCCCTTTGGAATAAAATTAAAACAACTTGTGAATGATCGACTTACTTGTAGTGATATCGATTATATCCATAGACACGACTTGTCTTTCTTATAGTGCAACTATGGGTCTATAGTGGTTTGTCCCATAATTAATGAATGAAATTTAATTAATTAATCTCGTATTATTTAAGCTTATAATCGGTAGGTCTATAAGGTTTTCTTTAGCTCATAACGGACCAACAAGGATCAAGGTATTGAAAAAGTAATTTGAAATATTCAAATTAATATGTTGAATTAAGGAAAAATATATTTACGGTATTAGATACAATTAATATTAGTTGTACTGCATTATTACTATTATATAGTTAATTATGAATTAGCGTCATATTAAAGTAAACTATATAATATAGGAAAATTAATGTATTTGAATATGATTTAAATAATTAACAATAATTTAATATGAATGAGATCACATTAAAACTATATAAAATGTGATTATTAATATATTTAATTGTGATTTAAATATTTAATCATTTAATATGAATGAATTCATATTAAAATTATATGTTACAAGAAAATTAATATGCATTTGAATATGATTCAAATGCATTAATTATTTTAATATTAATTTAATTAAATTAGGTTTTAACTTAATTCAGTCCTATAAATGGACTTTAAAATGAAGAGAGAGAGTCTTTCAAGAGGTTCCTACAAACCGATCTTTGCCAAAAATCATAGCAAGGAAGATCTCGTGGAAGAGATTGCAGACAATCGAAGGAGATCTAACAAGAATTTTTTTTTTTTTTTTTTTTTTTTTTTGAAATGAGAGGCGCATTTAAGTTAGGAACACTAACATGAGCATATTGGCAAGTGACATATACTCTTGATCTAAAACCAAAGAGAAGATAAGTTTTAATTTTTAGTCCTAAAGCTAGCAAATGTGTATTACTTTAAAAATAATCAATTTAGGTTAAAATATCATTTTGATCCTTGTATATTGCGTTCTATTCCATTATAGTCCATATACTTTCAATATAATTTAAAAATGTCACTACTATTACTATATTGTTGTTTTAAAAAATAAGTATTTATAAGCATTAAGTCGATAAATTTTAAAAATATATTCATATGATATTTTTTCTTATATGAAGATGATTATTATTTAATCAATCTCTATAAAAATATGTTATAAGAATGTTGAGTATAAAAAATAGTATTTTGTCTACACCAAGTGCAACAGTTACGGGTAGGAAATTGTAAAATATATTTGAAATTTTTGAGTGCATATCTCAAATTAGTGCAAAAAATTTAGAAAAATATTTGTGTAGTTGAATGGTAGAACAAGAAGTTAAGAAGTTAAAAAAAAACCATAAAATTTCAATCCAGATACTCATAACTCAACCTAACTTAACTCTGCATTCCAAACACAGATTTCTTAAATGAACTCAACTCAACTTTACGCGCCAAACACACTCTTAATGACTATATAAATGAACTTTTTTCTAGATCTCCCACCTTCGTATTTATTTTGTTTTTGTCGGTTTAAATATTCTTCCTGGACTTTTAAAATATTACATTTGATTTTAGTCATTCAACTTTATAAAATAAACTATTTTAATATTTACTATGTTTTCCTTATTCAACAATATATAGAGTGAAGAGATTCAAAATTAAAATTATATATATGTCTTGAGACTAAACCAATTGAACTATGTATTAACATATCATTTAATAACAATTAATTTTATCTATAAATTATATGTCTATACTCCTTCATAAAAATATGAATAGGGTTATCTATGAATTTATGTTGGGATTAAAAATTATTGAAAGCAACTAAAGTATAACTTTTGTTTGTTTGTTATTTTCATTGTCTAAGGATGAACGGTCTTTAAAAATTAAGATCAATTAGATGTGACATTATGAGATAATTATTGGTTTAAATCTTATTTTAGTCACTAACTTGAATATATATGCACATTTTTTTTATGTCTTTAAATTTTCAAACTTATATTTTAGTTTTTCAAAAAGCCAAGACTGTTTTGGTCCCTACCATTCTCTTGTTGTATGTAAACTAACATATTAATGATGTGGCTTTTAGAGTTGACATGATTAGGTTTTTTTTCTTCTTCTTATTATTATTATTATTATTTTTATTTTGATCTCTAAATTTTTAAAACTTACATTTGGACCCTAAATTTTATTTTAGTTTCAGGCATTCACTTGTTGTGAGTAGACATTTTTTTTTTCCTTTTATGTAATACACACATAATTAAACAATAGCACTAAAGTGCTAACAAATTACAAGTTATAGCAACACCAACTTATGGAGGTGATCTTCCAACCAGACATTGAAGACGTTGGTTCTTTGAGCATGACAAACTAGGTTATGACCCATGTAGCCACCTATTTTTGTCCAGTTTAATTTTGTTACTTATTAGAGTTAATTTTGAATTTACTGCTAGTTTTCAAAGATAAAACAGACAAAAGATAAAAATAATTTTTAGTAAATAACATTTAAATCTTTCTTTTATGTTTTTATTAATTAAAATAAAATAAAATGTTTATTTTGGAGGGAGGGTAAAGTTATGAATATTCCAATTTTTTTTTATGGAAAACTTATATCTAATCAAATTTAAGAGTTAATTATGTCAATATATTTTCAAATCAATTAAATAATCTTTCATCAATTTTATTATTTATTCTCATTTAAAATTTGGTTTGATTGATTTTTTGCTAAATTAAAGGGTTTGAATGTTCCTATAAATTGGGTAATCATTAACCATTTGGAGTACACATTTTTTTTATACCATGAAACCTTAGAGAGGGCCATCACACTCATTACTTTTTCTCATAAAAAAGAAAAAAAAAAAACTTAGAGAGATCACATAGACATGTAAAGAGTTCTTTCATACAAAATATCATCTACCAAGTCAAGAATCCAACACATACAAAAAAAAAAAAAAAAAAAAAAAAAAAAAAAAACTCTAATTTAGTTGGGAGTGCATTTGGTAGGGCGTTAGTCTAGAGGATCGGCACCTCAAACAACAAGAGAGCTTAGTGTTCTTGATTTAATTTTTCTATTTTTTTTCCTTCTGGTTTCCTTCTTCTTCTTCTCTAATACTAAAAAAAAAAAGGTTTTTTTTTGCTAGTGATATTGTTTTTGTTTATTTATTCCTTTGTTATTCATCTTTTTATTATTATGTGATCTTTCATCTATATTTATATATGTATGCTTTAATTAGATCTATTATTATTCTTGAATTTTTCTCACTCATCCATCCTAACAACATAATTTTTTATCTTTTACTTTATTATATTTTTTATTTATTCTTTTGTTTATTGGTTTAAATTCTTAATGTTTTATTTATCTATTTAATGTTTTACTTCTTTAATCTTTCTTACTTAATTTATTTAATTTTATTTGATTGCTACATTATATCTTCTACATAGCATCTTTTAATCTATTGTGCTATTTGATTTAAATATGGTGTATTCATTATGTCATCAATTGAGTTTATACGTGCTAATTTGCAAATTTAATTGTAATTAAACTACTTAATTCATAATTTTTTTTTTAAAAAAAAATAAAGGCTAACTAACGACGGAATCTAGGAAATTTGGGAGTCCGATTTTCTAGAATTCTTGAGGTGAGGAGTCGATTCTTGGGGAGTCCGAGATCGATCTCCAGCATGTTTTTATTAAACTTTATTATACCCTTTTATGTTTCCTTAATTTATTATGATGTTTCTTTAATTATGTTTTTCTTCTATAATGTTCATATTAAATCTTATTTGATTTCTAATTAAAATTTTCCAAAGTTTTTAAATCTTTCTCATTTAAATTTCACTAAGTTTTAAAATCTTTCATAAAACTCTTTTTGAATAATTTAAAAATTTTCTTTAAAATTGCATTTTTTGTGTTTTCAAACATTTAAAAATTAATATATTATTTCCGAAGGGTTTTTCTAATAATTTTTTAAGACCACATTTTCTTAAAAAATTCCTGCAATGGAATCTAGAAAAATCTTGGCGCCCGTTTTTCTAGATTCTTAAGGTGAGTGATCATATATTTGGGAGTCCAAGATTTTGATCTCAAGAAAAAATGAATTTAATTAATGTTTTTAAAAAATCCTTTTATTAAAAGACTATTCGTATGACGAATTTTGAGAAATTATAATAATTTCTCACATTCTCGAGGTGAGGAATTTTGCGTCGATTTTAATAGTCAAATTGATGAATGATTTATCTACTTATTTTATGGGATCATGACTCCAAATATCGGAGAAGGGTAAAATAAGACATTTATTTTAAAACTCTTTTTGTCCAAAATGATATTTCTTAAAGAATATTTGCAATTCAAGATTTAAAATTTGACAACCGTTTTCTAAACTGATGTTGTGGGGCGCTAATACCTCCAAACTCAACTCTAGTTTTTCTAGACCATTTTTATTGAAATTTATTTACCTTATTTCGGTGTCCAATCACACTGTAAAAAAGATTGGTGGCGACTGCTTTTCATTTTCTTTTAAAATTTACCATTTTTTAAGGACGTCGGCCGCTCCGTGTCGTCTCAGGCACGTGGCGACAACTCGTGAACAATAGAATACAATTCTGTTGACAAAAGAGAAGTCCATAATAAGAACTTATAGCTACTATATTCGAAATTGTGACTATTTGCTACAAGGCGGTTACATTTTCTCTCTCGTCCACACTAAAACCAATATATGTCATGTCTTTAATCTCAATATCTACATATTTTATAATTATGTTTAAAACCATACGTTTATTGAATTCTAATCAAAATTTGATGAAGAAATCTATTTTTTTTAATGACTTTTCAAATGTTTAACTTAAAAATTCATTCTAAACAAATTCGAAATCATGTAACAACGCTCAAAGAATCAAAATCAAACAATGAGACATGGGTACATTTCTTCTAAAAATACCAAGGAATTCACTTTTCTCAATAAAATCAAATAATTTACAAAGAAGCAAAGAAGAAATGGATTTGATAAATAAAGAAAAGCAAAGCCCAAAATAAAGTTCTAATAGGTATAGCATTGGAATAATTCATGTCTTTCATGATTCTCTTAAATTTATTCTAACATTAAATTACGATTCTTTTCACATTTTACAAATTACGATTATGAAAAGAAGTCTAACTCAATTGACATAAAATGTGTAACTTCGATTAAAAGATTTAAAATTTATCATTATAAAAGAAATATATGTTGAATTACTTTTAAGCTCTCACAAATAGTCTATCAATATATATATACATAAATGAAAAATTAAATAATATCTTTAATATTATATTCTTTTTAAAATTATCAACTCTCTCTCCTCATAATCGCACATCAAAAAAGGAAAATTGCACATTTATTTCATCTCTCCCCAAATTCTTCCTCGGTTTTCTCATTGATAGTATATAAAAAGAATACATATTTGTGGTGGCAAGTGCATATATGAAGGTATTTACATAATTAATATTAAAATTTGTGTACAATTAAAAATAAAAAGTACACGAGAATATCAAGACCACTCAAACAAGCAAAAACTATTGCTATTCATTCAATTCAACATTTCTCTCTAATCTATGCATTAATCTTGTATTTAAATAAGTCATTTATATGTATGAAAATTATGCACAAACAATCCTAAATTGATTATTATTAATTTTAATTCATACACTTATTATTTTGAAATTTTACTAGATATAATTTTCAAAATTTAGGATCGTAAATTGATTTTTTCCCCTCTATTTTTCAATATAGAATTACACTAAAAGTAAATAGAAAAATTAATTAAAACCAACAATTGTCTAGAAATGTTTTACGAAGTCAAAGGTGTTTTGGTAGAGAATCCAGATTCTATTTTATGTTTTCAAATTTATTAAGTTCAACAAATATGTATTTGGGAGACAACTTGAATTTTGTTTCTAAAAACTATTTTTGAATAAAGATAAAAATATTTAGAAATATAATATGTCGCATTATAAACTTAATTAAATTTTTTGAAAAATATAATATTTATTATAGATTATATAATATTACAAAATAATAATTATATAATTTTTTTTAACATAAATAATATAATAAATAGATTAATAATAATTTATTGTCAACTAATTATTAGTGGATAACTACAATTAGTTTTATGATTTATAAATATAGAATATTTCAACACATTTTAAACATTTGTTTACATTGAAATTCAATTTTTGGATCTGCTATCAAAGCAAATATATATCTGAAAAAATGAAATACAACTTTATTTTTATTAAATAAATCCATTTTAAATTCCCTATCAAACAGCCCTAAGAAATTAGTTTTTTATTTTTTCACCTTAAAAAAAAATGAAATTGAGAACAGTCCCGAAAACGGACCGTCTAACAACTCAAGTCAGAGCAACCACTTTCTAAAGCCCACGTGGCTTGGCTTTTCCCTTTCGCAGCTTTTCTTCAACGGTTCTGTCCCTCCACGTGGCATCGCCCCAGTTCATCAAAATGGACACAACGCTCTATCTAATTGCCACGTGTCGATGTGTCATTTTTAGTTTTTTTGGGTTTTTATGTACATTTATATTTTAATCTCTAATATTAAGTACTATTTTAATTCCTATATTTTTGGGTATTGTAATCTTTTGGTCATGTACGGTTCAATTTTAGTTCCCACATTTTCAATCAGTTATAAAAAATTTCATTGCATTAGTTTTTTGTTGTTTATTTTTCAAGCATGTTTTGTGTATCTAACCCTCCTTTTTATAAATTATGAAAATATATTTATGTAGTGTTTTTATTAGAAGAAAAATATATTTTTCATTTAACTAATTTTTGTAAAAAGAAAACTTTAAAAAAATAAATTAAAAATTTATTGAAAATATAAGGACTAAATTTAAAAATTTATTGAAAATACATAAACTAAAATCGGACAATTGAAAGTACAAATACTAAAATAGAATGAAATCCAAAATCCATGACCAAAATATGATATCTTGATCTATGTTAATTCATCTTATTTTTTGGTACTATTATTTTTATTGTATGATTAGTTTCTAAAATTTTAGGTTCGTGTTAAATAAGCTCTTAAACTTTAAAAAAAAAAAAAAAAATCTATTAAGTTCCTAAACTTTTAATTTTGTATTAATAAGTTTGACACTTTTAAAAACATCTAACAAGTACTTAAACTTTTTAAAGAAGAGTGTAACTAATAAAAAAAAATAGAAATATCCAAACATGAGAGACTAAGTGTGTTTGGGAGTGATAGTTGGAGTGGTGATTTTAGTGATAGAGATTTTGAAACAATTTGATTTTGTAAAATTGATTTTTAAACAATCAAACCTATGTTTGGTTCCAAACTTTTAAAGTGATTTTCAAATATATAAAAGTAATTTTGAATTTATCACGTTTGGTTCTAAAAGTAATTTTAAAATTACCAAATTACTAAAAAGGGTATATTATATTTGGATTTTTGTTTTAAAAAATAATTATAATAATATCTAATTTTATTGATTTGTTTTTTTATTTATTTTAATGTTAAATTATTATATGCATAATTGATATGTGAGGTAAGAAAAATACACATAATAAAAACAAAAGAAAATTCAAAACATATATCTCATCAAATCTAGAAATCATTGTATCGTTACAAAATTCTTAAACTAGATATTATCTATTGAAATACAAATTGTATAACAAAAACATTAACGAGATATAAGAAGTCTTGCAATTTTCTCCCGCTCCTCTTCCATCTCCCTTCCATGACAAGAAATTTCACTTTCCTCACTAACACTCAACTCGTTTCGGTCATCACTTGAAGGAAGCAAATCTTCGTCATCGTCAAAAGGCTTGAACTCAAAGTCGGTTGTAGAATGAGTTCGTATAAAATTATGAAGTGCCATTGATGCAATAACAATCTTCACTTGTTTATCAAAAGGAAAAACTATGCATATAGCGTAACATTTTCCATCTATTTTTCTAAACACCAAATGTCCTCTCAATTGTACACCTTAAAGATGAATGTCTATGGTTAAATATTTCCTTCTTACGACGAAAATCAGGAAGATGATATCTTTCGCCTTTATATGGGCCTAGATATCCTTTCATTTGTGGATATCCGGCATCAACAGGATAATATTTACCTGTAAAATGCATAGTAATTTTTTTTTTAAAAAAAAAATTATGAATGTAGTTATGTGGTCAAAGAAGACATGTAATAAGGCCAAAGGGATATAGTGGGACAAATCTCTCACAATCTTAATATAAATGTAGTTAGCTACATGTAGTATCAAGATCCATTTGGTTTTTATCTTAATGTTAATAGTAGAATATCTATTATCATTTTAACTTAAATGATTAAAAGCACAAAAGGTAAAACTATTACACAAAACTCCATCTCTTCATTCTTAGAAAAAAAACCCATTTCACTTGTTGAATTTTTTTTTTTTACAGAAGTTCCCAGAATTTTCATTATTAATTTGCATATTGAAAATCTTTCATGGTAATACAAAAGATTGACATTTCACAATAAAACAACATAATCAAAGCCTTATCTTCTGAATTATCTCCCATCTCAAACTTTACCTATTTGTTCAGATTTAGAAAGAAATACCCACAAAATCTAGTGGAAGTGAATACTTCATCAGAGACCTCAAAAGTACAGCCACAAGCATTTTGCACCAACTTTGTTCAATTCTAAAACCTTCTTCTCTTATTATTGGAGTTTTTGAGCAAGTACACCTTGAATGGATACTGAATTTTAGCTTTGTGACTTTAATTTGTCTTGCCCATTTATTAACTTTTCTAAGAGACCCTTTTATCTCTTTCTGAAGTTAAATGACATGGGTATTGACTTGCAATGAGAAAGGGAACAAATCTTTAACTTGTTTTCCAGATGATTTTAGTTGAATTAATCTTGAGAACCGCATCTGTTTATTCAAGT
Organism: Lagenaria siceraria; assembly: GCA_002890555.2. NCBI lineage: Eukaryota > Viridiplantae > Streptophyta > Magnoliopsida > Cucurbitales > Cucurbitaceae > Lagenaria > Lagenaria siceraria. The sequence continues at coordinate 17,409,001 of CM016488.1, forward strand.
AGGAATTGAATATGAACGCTTGAGATAGAAGCTTATAAGTTCTCTTCTGCTTATGGAATTTTACTGTTTGAGTTTGTAGTTGCAGAACTAGAGGTCGTAGAAGTGGGCTGATCTTTTGTGGTTTTTGTTATTATATTCAGGAAACTTCATCAGCTCAGTACATATTGCAACAATACACAGCAACATCTAGTGGGCAGAAGCTTCAAAACTCCATCAGAAAAGTAGAGAGACTAAAAAAAATCAACAAGGATCGAAGACAATGATTGAAATATCCCAAAAAAATTGTTCATATAGAGAGGAAAAGCCACGAAAGGAACAAAGTAAATAGTAACAAAAACTGCTAAAAATTGAAGCTCATCCATGTGAAAAGAAAATTACAAAAACAAAAACTTACTGAAATCAGCACTACCACAGATACCAATTGAAGAGCACGAGAGAGAGAGCAGTTGAGAGAGAGGATGTATCGGCTGAAGAGAAGGAAGAAATGGATTAGGGTTAAATCCTATCCTTAAATACGAGGGGCAAATTTGGTATTCCGAATTATTTTATCTGATTCCCTGATAATCACCCCAACCAAATCACCAATAAACTGATACCTACAAAATTAATTTTTAGTGATTTCAAATTTTTGAAAAATCAATTTTATGTGAGTGTCAAACATCAACTTTTTATAAATAAAAAAATAATTTTGACAAGGAAAAAAGTGATTACTCCCAAATACACCCTAACTTCTAAGACATGTATATCAATTAAAATAATTAATTATTTTAATTAGATCACTCGAGCAAATTAATTATTCAAAAAAGTTAGCACAATGTAACTGATAATTTTATGCTGTTGAATATATTAGACTTTAATTAAGTTTTTTTTTTTTTTAATTTAATCATAGTGGCCAATATCCAATATTTTTTTCCACCAAGGGTGCACTAAAGAATGTCTTTTTCTAGTTTGCTTTTGTTTGGAATCTAAGTGTATGGCTGGCGATGCTCTATAATTTTCTCTCTTTATTTATATAGGAAGAATTATTTGAAAAATTTTTATTTTTATTTTTTTTTACTTTCATATAATTTTAAGGATATAATTTTATTTAGATTATTTTGAGCTATTTTTTACTAAAGTTGATTTTTGTTTAGTTCAACAAATGAGAGGAATTATGATTTTCTTTTTCTCGTTCTAACACGATATAGTAGTAGGAATTAAAATTTTTTATCTTATGATTAAAGATATATATTAATTAGCTAGTTTAAATTTATACTAACAAGAGAATAGGAGATTAAGCTTTTAATTTAATAATTATATATGAATTTCACTTTTTTTACTTTAGAAAACCAAAGGATGGTTTATTAATCATCTTATTTTAGTTTAGTTTCTTTTTTTGTTTTTTTTTTTTGAAAATTAAGTTAATTTCTCCCACAAAATCTTTATAGTGGTTTTCATCATTTCTTAGTTAAATTTCAATTTTTATATATAAAAAAAAATACTTAATTTTAGAAGTTTAATTTGAATTTTGGAAACGTTTGTAACGAAGTGTTAAATGAGAAATTTTGATCCATCACAAATTGCAACGTCATTTCTCAAATTAATGATGAAATTACAACATATCAATTTTGTGGTTAATTAATTAAGTCGACACGTGTCCTAAATTGAAATTGAAGATAAAATTTGGCAGATACACAATGATGTCGTGTGTTTTCGTTTTGACAATTGGATCAAATTAATTAATTTGGTCCAATTAAGTATTAATATTTAGGGTCAAGTTCAATTGAGTTTAATAATAAGCTTAATTTGACCCAAATATCACCCAACCCCAGAAACCTAATTAATTGAGGTCAAAGGCCAAGTCCATGGACCAATAAAGTCCAAGCCCACTCAAGGCCTATGGAAATTCTGTAAATAGAAGTCTCGCCATTCATTTTGAGGTGAGATTGAAAGAACTGAAGACTGGAGCTCTGTAGCTCTAAAGACTGAAACTCTAAAGTTCTCAAGCTCCAAAGATTGAAGTTCTTAAGTTCCGAAGAACTGAATACCGAAGTTCTTAAGCTTTGAAGAATTGAAGATTGATACTATCAGAAGAATCCTTGAGCTCCTAAAGATTGAATCTCGTTTGAAAACTAGAGTCATTTGAAGATACAAACATTCTTCCAAGACTTTGATTTCAAGAACATCCACGCATTCCGTTTCTGCAAATCAAGCGTACACATTCAACAGAGGAAATCAAATGATCAAGTATTAGAGATTGAACCACATTCACATAAATCAACATAGCACAAGTTCAAATCCATGAAATATGTTTCTACGAAAACCTGTGCAAACAACAGGTAGATAACCAACTAAAGAACCTTACAAACGAGAGTAGGATTTAGAAGTTTAAGGTGTGTTTGATAACCATTTGATTTTTAATTTGTGGTTTTAGAAAAGTAAGCTCACAAATACTACTTTCACTCATAAGTTTTTTAATATGTTTTGTGTTATCCACTTGCTACTAATGTTTTCCACTAATGTTTTAAAATATTTTCAAAAACTTGTTTTTGTTTTTAGACTTTGGCGAAGAATACAAATGTTTCTTTACAAACGTGAAACCCATGACCATAATTAAGAAATTGAGATCAAACGAACAAGATTTTAAGAAACAGAAAACTAAAAACAAAATTATTATGAAAGAGACAATAATCATTTGGTTCTTTTCTTTTTCTTTTTCTTTTTTTAAAAAAACAGTTTGAAAATTACAAGTTTTTTTTTCTTTTAATAATTAAAAACAGGAAATTAACTTGGCATACCTTCAGTTTTTCATGTTATGGAAATTGAGCAACTAGTTTTTTGAAAAATGAAAAAGCAAAAATAACAGTTATTTGAAACAAGATTTTGCTATCCAATAAACCAAAAATAAAATGAGAATTTAATATTTTAAAATTATCTTAAAATGTTTAAACAGATGAATATTGAATAATATATAGGTCGACTGAATAAATGGTCAAAATAGGATAGTATTTTTTTAAAAATGGCCAAAATGATTTTAGTTTGAAAAAATGGCCAAGCAACTTAATCTACCACTTTTTTAAAAATATAAAAGTGGACAAATATGCCCTTAGGGTCCGTTGTTTTTGGAAATGTAGATAGCTAGAATCTTTAGGTGTTTGAAATTATAGATGTTTGACATTCTTATATAACCATGTTTGTTTTGTAGGGATATTTTTGACGATATTTGAGAATACTTGAAGTTTGTTTGGTAGGATTTCTACTCAAGAATGTCTTAAATTTAGATAATGTTTCAAAAATGCTCATTTATGAATTTATATTAAATTTAATATAATTTGAAGTTATATAACCTATTTGATTTCATTAATTTAAATTTCTTTTTAAATGAATGTAGTTTTATTATTTTATTTATTAATTTTCTCAACACAATAATATATATTAATTTAAGATTTTTTATAAAAGAAATATTAATTTGAATTTGAATTTAAATGCCTTTCTTAAAAAAAAAATAATAACAACTACAATATAGCCAAAAAGAGTGAAATGCATAGTTCACAATATTTATTTTAATTATAAAATGAAAATAAAAAAGAGTGATATATATATATATATTGTTTTCAAATATAGGAAAATGAACCAAAATATTTACAAATATAGCAAAATTTCACAATCTATCTGCGATAATAGAAAATGTTAAAGAAGTAAAAATAGGATGCTCTCAATACAGGAATCATAAAAACCCGTGTTTTAGGAGGGCATTCAAAAATCTCGAGATGGCCTCCGTGAGGGCATCCTAGGATACCTAAGAATCTTAAGATGCTCGGGCATCTTACATTACCGCAAAACAAACGTGATTCTAGGATACCTAGGAATCTTAAGATGTCGGGGCATTTTACAGTACCGCAAAACAAACGCAATAATTCAAATACCCACTCCATGAAAATCTTAAATTCTCACAAAACAAACAACCCCTTATTGTCAAATCCCTACAATTATGATGTATTTTAAACAAATTTAATAAATTAAAAACAATATCTTATAAACTTTAACTACCCGACCAAAAATCTAGTGAAACATCTAAATTTACGATGATATGTTAATTTAACAAACTAAAAAAAATGTTTTCGCAAAAACAATACTTGAAAATTTTGGTGTCCATAATAGCCTTAAAAAAAGTCAGGACAAGCAACATGCTTAAGTAAAAAATATGAGAAAAAAAAAAGAAAGCACTGCCTAAATGAAATCTATGAAGTTAAAAAAAAACATAATTAAACAATAATTGATAAAGTAAGTTAATTTCTAATAAAATTATCAAAATTAGGCATTGTCTAAGCAAATAACGACTCCGTCTCGTGATGAACATGAATCCAACGACTACGTCTCGCATGTTTTCACAAAGACAATGTTGATTGTTTCAAAATTTTAAAAAACTAAGATAAAATCTTAAATTTTAAAATTTTAGAAGGATAACAAACTTTGAGGTTTGAAGGTAAAGTTAAAAAAAAAAATTATATTATCATAAATTTAGATACACTAATATTTTAGTGAAAAAAATGAGGATACAACTAATTATAATAAGATTAAGGCTTTAGGGATAGTTTGGGAATATTGGAAATGTTTTAGACACGTGAACTGGGTGTGTGGCCATAATTCTTATATTGTTTTTATTTTGTCTATTTTCAAAATGTGACCTTTAAATTGGCTTATACAGTCCAATTTTCCTATCATTTTCACATTACCTGAATCAAAATTGGGCCAAATTTCTCTCGTATCATCTGGAATTGACATTGGGCCAAATTTGGGCTTTGAATGTTGTGTTAAGGACCTCGACTTCAGTGATTGGGCCTCTAAATGGGCTTTCCTATAAAGTAAAATTCAAGGTTGGGCCGAGGGCTCGTCTCAAACAAGCAAAATAATAATAATAATAGTCTATAATAAAAATTAACAAATATAGCAATCTAGCCTAAAGTATTAGCTAATATAACGTAATGCAAAAAGATTAGCAAATGTAGCAAAATTTAGATCTAGCTCTTGGAGTTTATCCGTAGTAAACTATATCACTAATAGAAATAGAGTACTATTAGTGATAATATAGTCTAGAGTTTCTATTAACGATAGAGTTTGTCATTAATAGATCTTGCCATATTTGCAATTCTTTAAAAATATTGTTATACACTCATTCATTTGTCATAAAACTGCTACCAATTACAATTACACAAAAATAATAATAATAAATAAACATTCCAAAAATAGTAGCTTACAAAAGTAATCTTGACTATAGAATAATAATACATGATAATAAGTAAATTAAGAAACCTAAAAAACACCGAAACGAACCAAGCTCAACTGGCATTTAGTATGTGTTAGCGACGAAAGACATGTTTGAGAGTGATTCTAAAATGATTAAAATCATTTTTGTCATTTCTAAAATTGCTAAAAAAAAAATTTAATCGTTCAAAATCAATTTTAATAATATAAAAAATACATTTAAAATTGCAAAATTAAACAATGAATTGATTTTGAGTGATTAAATGTATGTCTCAGAATGATTTTAATATTTCAAAATCACTCCTAAACATGCATATATGACTCGAATCTTTCACCCTTTTTGTACTCGAAAAAAAAAAAGTTTAGTTCTAATTGAATCTTTGATCAAAGTAGGTAAATTGAACTTAGGATTGAGCAAAAAAAATATATTTAACTGAACCGTAATAATAAAATCATAACTTTTAAAAGACATTTTGAAATAAGGGTATTTATTTGATAGTTAAAAAGAAGAAGAAAATACTATATACATAATTATTTACAAACACCATTTCAAAAATATATATATATATATATATAATAAAATTAGTGAGTGAAACTTTAATATTGATGGGGCCTTTTGGATTTTGGTTTGGTTGGACTCAATTGCTTTGATGGATTGGATAAAGTTTTATTCTTAAAACAAGTTGGCAATTGTACAACTACAAATTTCTGACCTTTTTGTACTTGGAAAGAAAAAAAAAAAAAAAAAAAAAAAAAAAGAATGTTTATGGCCTTCAAAATTATTATTCACTCACCATTCATTTCACTTTCACTTGGGACCTTCTCCCTACAACCATTCCCCAACCATATAATCATACAATTTAACCTTTTCTACTTCCTTTCTTTCTAATGTTTTTTTTGGGTGTCAACTTGAGTATAGTTCAATAGATAATATATAAATTACTATTTCAAAGATAAATAATTTGATTCCTATTTCTATAATTTTTTAACTCAACGAGAAATAAAAGTTGTGAAATAAAAACTAAAGGTGCAAGCCAAATTGATCAATTTGAGCCATATATAACAATTGATTAATCTAATTTATTAACATAAAAAACATAAAAGTACGCATTTTCGTTTGATTGTAGAAATTTTTGGAGAAAAAATTCATACTCGTGAACTTTAGGGGTTTGTTAAATTAAAATCTCAAAATAATAATAGTATCTATTATAACCCTAAATTCTCATAATTGCATCGGTTGAGACTCTCAGTTAATGATATTTAGCTAATTTTCACTTGATTTCATTTGAAATAGGTTTAGAATAACAAAAATAAAATTATTGTTTATAAACAAACAAATAAATAAAAAGGTAAACAGGAAGATGAAAAGTCACTCAAATTCATGGCAGATCGATATTATTCATTTGATTTTAGCACTCCTTTTTAGTGGTTGCATTTAAAGAAGTTTTATACACGTAAAAATTATAATTTAAAATGAAATTTTAATAGAAGGCTTAAATTTATTCACTTATAAAAAAATTTAAAATTTTAATTAATATAATTATTAGTCGAAATATTTTAGTAATACAACTCTGAAAAAAAAAATTGGATCCATAATAAAAAATTAGAAAAAATAAATTTTTTTTATTCGATTTTAGTTATAGTTTTCATTTGGTCCTTTGGTTTCAAAATATTACCCATTTAGTCTTTACATTTTGAGTTTGGTTTCAATTTGGTCCATAGGTTTCAAAATGCTACAACTTTACTCGTGGAATTTTAGTTTTGTTTAAATTTGGTTTCTATCTTTCAAGATGTACACCTTTAATCTCGATTTTTATTAAGTACTCACTTTTAGTCATTGTCATTAATGTTTATTAATATACTAAAAATAATTATGAATTGAATTTTTAAATCTTATTTTAATAGTAATAAAAAATAGTGAAACTTAATTAATTATAATTCCTTTAAATTAATTAATAGACAATGTAATGTTTATTTCATCACAATTTTTTAATAAAAAAAAATTAATTAGATAAAAATGGTAAAAAAAATTCATTTCATCGCTATGTTATTTATAAATTAGATAATTCAAGCTTGAAGATTAAATTAGAAATCGAGGTTAAAGATATAAAATTTAAAATTTAGGGACTAAATTAAAATAAAACTTAAATATCAATGATAAAATTGTAATTACATTTTCTCAACGCAAAACCAAACAAGTATTTTTCCCTAAAATATTATATTATGAAATTATGAAAAAAGAAAATTCTATTCTTCTATGCAATTATGAAAAACGAATAAAAAAATTGCAATTTTTAAGGAATTTATATGTGTATATTTGTTTTTGCAAAATAATTTATTTGTGTATTTATATAATGGGAATGCAAGAGAGAGAAAAGTGTCGGTGGAAGAGAAAAGGGAATCCTAGAGAGAGAAAGCAAGTGGTGGACATTGAGTTGGTTGGACATGGCCAATGTCTATTTTACCCTCACAACTTTTTTCTATTTATTTATATTTATTTATCATTATTATTTTTCTTTTCTCCAATTTATGATTGCACTAACAAACAAACAAAGCTATGCAACTCTCATTTTCATCACAATTAATTGTCATGGAAAAGAAGAAATAAAGAAAAAAAAATTATTTTCTATGTTATTTATAAATTAGATAATACAAGCTTTATTTCATCACAATTTTTCAATAAAAAAAAATAGGTTAAAAAACACTTTTGGTATCTAAACTTTCATGAAAGTAACAATTTAATCTCTGAATTTTGATTTGTAATGATCTAATCCTTGTACTTTTCATTTTGTAACAATTTAGTCCCTGAATTTTAGTATGTAATAATTTAGTCCTTCTACTTTCAAATTTGTGACAATTTAGTCTCTAAAGTAAAAAAAAATTCATCAAAATTATATGTCAATTTTTATCATTTTATGATGTAGACTTTGTATTTTATAAACATATTGAGTCTCTAATTAAGTTATTGGTTTATTTATGCAAGAAATCTCATTAAACCTTAACATTAATTTCTATAGTAGGAACTAAATCGTTAAAAAATTTAAAATACAGACATTAAATTGTTACATAATAAAGAAGCTGTTACAAAAATGAAAGTAGGACTAAATTGTTACAAACCAAAATTTAAGGACTACATTGTTACTTTCACAAAAGTTTAGAGACCAAAAGTAATTTTTAACCAAAAAATTAATATATAATTCATCAAAAAACTTATGTATTTAATTCATTACTATTTGAAGAAGTTTTAAAATATATGGCTAAATTTCGAAAATCGAAAAAAAAACTACTTCTATGAATTTTTCTAATAAAGCTCTCAATTTTAAAAGTGTATATTATAGTAAATTTAAACTCTAAATTTTGTATTTAAAAGGGTCCTTTTAACTTTAGTCATTGTGCGTGAACATTAGTACAATCTAATGGTAATTGACTAATCAGAGGTTCAAATTTCATATTTTAAAAAATAGGCACAATACACTTAATAAAACATAAAATTAGTTCAATAGCATTAATTTATTATTAATCTTTTTCCGATATAAATATATAGTTTCTATTAGATTTTCGTATAAATTTTAAATACATATTCATATTATATCTTTACTTGAGTAAGTATGATTACTTTATCATTTTTTATCAAAAAAATCAACGAACTAACAAAAAAAAAAAAAAAAATATTTTACAGCTAATTGAAAATGCATAAACTAGATTTAGATACTTGAATATACGAGGAATAAAGTGGAATAAGAAACAAACTATATAAATGAAAAATAATATTTTAACCTTGAATAATTTTTAATTTAATGAAACAAATATAGTTTTATTAGTGGGTAATTGTTTTAAATAGCAAAACTGTTGAAAATATTTTTAAATATAGCAAAATGTCACTATCTATTAGTGATAGACAATGATAGATAATGATAAACATCTATTAGTGTCTATCATTGATAGATAATGATATTTTGCTATATTTATAAATAAGTTGGCTCATTTTGCTATATTTGAAAACAACCCTTTATTATTATTATTTTAATGAAACAGGTGCTAATGCCAACTTTATCAATGTACTTATTGTCCTCAACATGTCCACTTCTCAAATGGTTTTTTCTTCTCTAAGTTTAAAAACCTTATCTTTGGAGTAAAGACACACCATAATACAACACAATCATTTTAGCTTATATATAGTGTGTATCATACATGTCACATACAAAATCTCTTAAATTAACCATTTTAATTTGCTACCTAACATAATCTTTTTCTTCTCTTTAAAATATTATGATTATAAACCAATAAATTAGGAAGAAAAATAATTTAATAACATTTTATTCATATCACTATATTAGCATAACTTATTAAGAAAGACACTACAATAATTTTGACTTTAGATATCAGTTGACATTTTATAAACCATAACAGATTGGGTATATGATGTCAGTTTTGAAAAAATGTGCCCCATTTTACGAAAATTTTTGTTGATTAACATAAAGTTCATAGAAGATGACAGTTCAAAATTGCCATCTAAACTGAAGTTATAATGTCAGTTTTAAACCGTTATCTATAGTAATAAATATAGTTGGAGATACATTTTAAATTAAAATAGTGTTAAAAAGTGTCATATATGTTGTGAGTGCCGAATATTTAACCGGATTTTAAAAGAATATTTTGAAAATTTGAGATTAGTTTAGATTTCTAATCTTGTTGACCATATATACATATTAGAAAATTAGACAAGAATCTGGTTTTTAGATATATGTTTTTTTTTTTTTTTTTTGGTACTATAAAATTAGTACATTCCTTATGCAATATGGTGGAGCTTAGAGATGATTTTTTTGTTTTTTGTTGTTTTTAAATGAAGTATAATAAATTGCATAAATCAATATTTTATTATTATAAAAATATTAATTAATTGAAATATTATTAACAAATTATTCAACAATGATCTAGCAATGTTCTAATTAATAATTATATAAACGAAAATGATATTGTGTCTTACACCAAAATTCGAATATAATTTATGAGAGTTTATTTTAAAATAGTTGAGTTTTAAGGGTAAATAAGTAATAAAGAACGTTTTTTTTTTTTTTTTTATAATTTTGGAATATATTAATTTTCTTATTTAAGTTTAGAGAAAGCATCCATTTTTACACTTGACTTGTCAAAGGTTCTATTGATTTGAATGTTCTTTTGAAAATTAAAATGAGTGGATGATGAACTTTTTGTAAATTTTTTCTACACTTAAGTTTGTGTCGTTTGTGTCGTGGGTGGAAAAATGAATATTTATTTGACTAAGTATTGAGACTGATTTATAGAATCGGCCATCAAACTATAAATTTATTTTGACTAAGTTGTATGGAGACTGATCCTTAAGATCAACCATACCCATGAGTTTATTTGACTGAATATGGAGACTGATCTATAGAGTCGACCATCAAGCTATAAATTTATTTGACTAAGTATGGAGCTATGGGTCGACCATCAATTCATAAGTTTATTGGCTAAGTATAGAGATCGACCTATAAGGTTGACTATATACGTTTATTTGGCTAAGTATGGAGACCGACCCATAGGGTGTGCCATAAAATTATAATGTCTAAGCTAAGTATGGAGGCCGACCCTATGAACATAAAGATTATGTCTTATGCATGTGCTTGGGTCACTAGTGAAATAAATCCGACAATACACAATGGTTAGTAACGACTTGATTAATGACCCGAGAAGTTAATTAGCGAATAACCGTCATGAAATCCTATTTTTAGATAATCGAGAGGGCTTATGACATTTGAGGTACGCTGAAATATATACTGAACTCTATATTCTCTAGCTTATTCGAAATGATTACTGACATGATCGTCGGAGTGTCAGAGGCCAAACACCACATCGGTGCGAGTTTTTCTTTATTGTGCAAATCGTTCGTTTAATTCTTCTAAAGATTATAAATTTACCGTTGGTACCAAATTTTGGTATCAACAATCAAGATTAAAAAGTTAGTTTAATTTTTTAAATTTATAATTAAACTATCGATTTAATTGAAAGTTTAGGATAGAAAGTCAGTTCAATTTTCAAAGTTTATAAGTAAAGTTTAATTTTTTTTTCCCAATAAGTTTAAGACTTCGTTTGACGTTGACCCATACTTAAAATGATTGTAATATATATATATATATATATATATAGTATATTTTAATTAATTTGATTCTAAAACAATTAATTTATAAATAATACTTTTGTATATATCCGTTGATTTGCAAAATTGATTGAATGTTTTAACTTTTAGAAGTAGATTCCTACCAAATTAGGTAACTTGCTAAAGAATTTTCAATTACAACTTTAGTACCTCTAACTTAAAAAAAAAAAAATTAGGATTTAGTCCGTATAATTTTAAAAGTTAGAATTTTTACCCCTATAGTTTGATAAAGTCTCATGAATAGTCTTTTTCTTTAAAGCTTCTAAGGGATTGAGCATGTGACAGTTAGTTACAAATTAATGTGTGATTAATAAGGTGGTTTTTTTTATATTTAGCTATATAAAGTAGATGACTTGTTTCGATAGACTTTGAGTCAATGGGTATAGATAATAATTTAGAGTGCCCCTCGAATATTTTGACATCTCTTCATCTTCTTCTTAGTCTACAAAGTATCTCTCGTTTCTTTTTATCACTCGATGATCTACTTTGAAACCCTAGATCCCAATTAACTATATAAAACCATTGGCTCCAAAACCACTCAAATTCATTTAATATCTAACATTTTTCTTAATCCAATCCGTTATTTAACTCACGTTCTCGGCTAAATACAATATACTACTTCGTTGACATAGGCATAGCTATCTCCTACGTACTTAATTCGTTGATGGATTTTAATGGTAGGAACCGTTTTAAAAATTTTATCAAACTATTCTAATGAAATTTCAACTTTTAAAACTATAGGATTAAAGTCTAACTTTTTTTTTTTAATTACCTGAACCAAATTTATAAAAAAAATACAACAAATCATTCCTTCATATTGATTAGTTCAGCACAACCAAGTTTTAAATAATTATGTTTTAAAGAATTAAATGTACACATTTTACTCAACATCGGATTCCTCTACATTGGTCGGAATTAATTTTTATTTTATTTACTTTTTAATTATGACCCCATTTCCATTTTAGATTTCCACTGACGCCAAACCTTGTCTTCTATCTTGATGTGTTATGATGATAAATAAATAAATGGAAATAAATAAATAAAAATACTTTTTAGTTTTAAGATTTCTTTTTCCTAACGATTATATAAACATAGGGTTACATTTTTATCAATAAATTTTGAGTTTAATTTTAATTTAGTCTCTATTTTTTTTATTTGACACTTTAATCCTTGAGTAATTAACGTTCGCTCTTAATCTTTTGTGTTAATTTTTTAATTAATTAATTAAAAATAATTATGATGTAAATTTTCAATTAATTATAATAGTAATTTAAAATGAGCGAAAACTAATTTGCTTGTAATTTATTGTATCATTCTAAATTAATAGATAGAAAACTAACACTAACCGCTAAAAGCACTTTTGTTATTTTTAAAATTACCGTAAAATATGTTTTTAATCTTTCAAAACTAATCTTGATGATTGAAAATTGCATTTAAAAGTGTAAAATTGAAAATTAAATTAATGTTAAGCGATTAAAGTGTGTTTTTGAGTGATTTTAAAAATGACAAAAGTGATTTTAACGATTTTAAAATCATTTCCAAATATGCTATAAATTGTGGACGTCAGTAAAAACTCAAAGGTAGGGATATAAAATTTTGAACTTGATAAATTAAGAGTATGTTTAGTTTATGTTTAATTTAAAAAAAAAAAAAGTTATTTTGGAAAAAAATTGAAGTATTTGACAATCACTCAAAAATAACTTTTGAAATACTTTGAAAGTGTATTTTAAACTGTTTTTTTAATCAAAAAAGTTTAAATAAAAATGACTTTTTTAAAAAACATTTTTTTTTCTTTAATGAATCCAAATCTGTCTTAAATTGACTTTCAAACTGTTTTTTTAATCAAAAAAGTTTAAATAAAAATGACTTTTTTTTAAAAAAAAAAATTTCTTTAATAAATCCAAATTTGTCTTAAATTGAAATTAAACTTTAAAAGAGTAAAAATATAATATTTTAAACTTTAGGAAGTAAATAAAAATGAATTATATTGATGAATATGAATACCCTTCCTCCCGACATGTATTAATTTTGGTCATATACATTCACAAGGGTTGCCTAATGTTCACGTGACACATTGGATTTTGAAGCCAACCTTAAATCAACATGGTACTTTTAATTGTCTTAAAAAAAAAACATAATACTTTAAACTGATCTTAAAAAACAAAGATATTAAAATATATTGATAAAATGTACAAATATAAATTAGTACTTCTTGGACCATGAATTTCTACGTTTTATATTATTCTCTACTTCTCTAATTTCGATCTAAGAATTAATTATTTACGATCATAAAAAATTAATATATTTTTTAATTAAAAATACACAAATTGGTTGGAGCTATACTCATATTGACCATAAACATTTTTGTTTCATTAATTTAGAATTTGACACGTTATTGTATGATATATTATTTTATTTTACAAGTTCCACACTATTTTAAATATGTTTATTTTTATGGAAAACAATGAATGAAGATATATGAAAAAATTTCCAATACGGTCGTGTAGTACTATAAATCCTCTCCTTGCCGTGTAGTACTAGAAATCTTTCCCCTTCCTCTCTTATAAACGGTACGTAGTATGTACATTTTATTTTCAAAAGATTAGTTTAAAAAAATATTTGGTCTCTATAGTTTGTAATGATCAATGTAGTCATATAACTTTAAAATTGTAGCAATCCAGTCATTGTAAATTCATTTTTTTAATGATCTAGTCCCTTTAACTCTAGTATATAACAAAACTAGTCTTTGAAGTTTGAATATTTATTAATTTAGTATCTACCATAGATTAATACATGTAGTTTAAAAATAAGAGTTATTTTCAAATATAGAAAACTGAGCCGAACTATTTACAATTATAGAAAAATTTTACTGTCTATCAATGTTAGACAGTAAATTTTTTTTATATTTGTAAATAGTTTGATATTTTTTTGTTTATAATAATTTCTCTAAAAATAATGTAATGTCAGTTCAGAACATATAGTTCAATAGATAGTGTTTATATTGATATCTTCGATGAGGTTGAAGATTATTTCTCCATCCTACTTTTTTTTTTCTAAAGAAATTATACGTTTAGTTCGTGAGCAGTTTATTGATCTACCTATGTAAAATAATTCATTTTTGATGGTTGTAAAGATGTGTGTCTATTTATAATTTCTCCAATAACAAAGGTGACAACTAATTGAAAATGTTTTCTAAATATATGTCCTTGTGAATTTGAAAGTTAGAAATTTGGTTGAGCCTACTATTCTTAGCTAAAGAAAAAAAAATCATTTTTGATCAATTTGTGAAATAAATACCATCCAACTATATTTTAATGATTAAAGAAAAGCATCTCCAAAAGGGCACACCACCATTTAAAATTATTATAAAAAAAAAAAAAAAAATTCTCCCTACCACCAATATTTTGTCCAAAAAGGCAACAAAAAAATTCATATATTATAAATCTCCTTATAATTTTAAAAGTTTCAAATTTGATTTAAAAAATAAATTTTATTGATATCAAATTTGGGACAGTAAAAACGCACATGACCTTCACGCAACACCCATAGTGAATTTGTTTGAAGAGGAGAAGAATGTGGCCTGTAAAAAAGAAAACCTACACATTGGTATAATGCTTGCCACATGCACTCTGATGCTCAAGTCAGAGAGTGAAAGAGTGTGGTAGCTAGAGAGTTTGAGAGTAGGACTCAAGTTATTTCATATGAAGACATTATGACGAATTTATAGAGAAAGTTGACCTAGGGTGTTCTCTAGGATTTCTAAGTTGCTTTAGGATAAGTAGTTAACTTTTCGGGCTAAGGGGCGTACTCAATTTCGCATTTGGCTAGCATCTCTATTATAAATACTACTTTGGGTCGGGGCATGCTCTATTAGGTATTTGGCAAGGGTCAGCCTCTACCCCAAGGCCGAGGTCGAAGTTGCTGGTGAACCAAACCCAAACTAATCCCTTTCTCTTAGGCCAATTCCAGTCTTTAGTTTCTGCTTTTGGTTCGTATCATGCTTCTCCTTGATTTTGTCATTTTGAATGTCAATTATACCTTTCGGTCCAAAATTACCCATAACAAATTTATTTCTAACTCAATTTTTATCCACTCAGAAAATCTATCAAACTTTCTCATAATTTTTATTTTACAGCTAACAAATTTAAAATTTTCAATAGGACAATAATAAGAATAATGGTTAAAGTTTGACATAACTATAAAAAAAAATAATGTTATTCTCATAAAAACATACAAATCAATTTGAAATTAAGCTATAACCATATAAATCAGTTTAAGCAGAAGAAAAAAAAAAGAAGAAATATATAATATTGATGGAAACTGAAGAAATTTTGATATATATCATCCTTTCTGATCTGTGATTACATGAAATCAAACGGCTGAGATCCACATCCATTCCAGTGGACCCCACACCTCCCAATTATTACATCATCCATCTTTCTCTTTCTCTCTCCTATTTCCCTTCTTTTCTTTCCTTTTTTTTTTTGTATGAAATTACAAAATATTATTTTCCATATAACTTATATCTATTTTCTTTTTCTACAACATGAACAACAGCTGTGGATGCCTTTGATCCTCTACAGCAGAAACCACGATAACAATAATAATAATAATAATAATAATAAGTAAAAAAAAAAAAAAAAAAAGATCAGACGACAAGTCGACGAAGGCCATGTGACGATGACGACGGAGAAAAAAAAATAAAAAAGAAAAAGGGAAAAAAACCAATCAAGCGGATTCCTCGGGTGAGTGATTATTAATTTTCTCACTTTCCTTTTTTACCCTCGACTGAATTCCATAATACCCAACGTACCACTTCACGAATTTCCGGAGCCCCGTGGGTAGATCCGTAGTCGGTTTATACCCGAAATCCTTCAACGCCAAACTAACATTCGCATGAGTGAATGGAACGTCGCCGTTTCGTGGCATAGTAATTATATGCTTTTTCGCCTTTGTATTCAACAGATTCTCCAGCACCGACACCAATTTCCCCACCGGCACCGGCGACGTATTCCCCAAGTTATAAATCCTCAATTGCGCTGGACCTTTCTTCTTTCCACCGCTTCCAGTAGACTTCTCCGCCGTATCCAACGCTCCTAAACACCCTTTTACAATATCATCGATGTACGTGAAATCACGCGCCACCTCCTTCGCGTCATGAGTTTTGTAGATATCAATTTGTTTCCCTTGGAGAATATCTTTTGTGAAAAAGAAATACGCCATGTCTGGCCTTCCCCAAGGGCCGTACACGGTGAAGAATCGGAGTCCGGTGAGTGAAAGTCCGTAGATATGATTATAAGTATGAGCGATTTCTTCGCCGGCTTTTTTCGTCGCCGCGTAGAGACTCGCCGGTTGATCTGTACGGTGGAGTTCAGAGAAGGGATTTTCCGTGTTTAAACCGTAAACGGAACTGGATGAAGCCCAAACAATCGCCGGTTGTGGATGGGCGGTTTTTGCAACTTCTAGAAGGTTGACGAATCCTGCAATGTTTGAGCTGATATACGATTGAGGATTTTGCATAGCGTAACGAACACCAGCTTGAGCTGCCAGGTGGAGGATGTGGGTGAAGGGGACCACATCGAAAAGCTTAGAGAGCAATGCGGCGTCGTTTAAGTCGCCTTCTACAATGAAGATTTGATGTTTAGAAAGAAGCGATTGACGAGCTCGTTTCAATGACGGATCGTAATAATTGTTGAAATTATCAAGTCCCAAAACGCCATCGCCTCGTTTCTTTAACGCCATGGAGCAATGAGAACCGACGAAACCGGCAGCACCGGTAACCAGTACGGACATTCCATTAGGACGACGAGGAGTAGAGGAGTGTCGAACTTGTTTCTCCCAAGCAGCACCACCGTGGTCACTTCCGCCGTAGAAGGCGGAGGAGAGGAAATTGCGATGGGTGTGGAGGTGGTTACCACTGCCGTTGTCTGACAAGGGCGGGTAATTGAGGGTGAAAATGAAGACGAGAATTAAAGCGACGAGAAGGGTAGCTCGAAATAGAAGCTTGGAAGAGGCGTTTAAGAGTTTTGTGCTGTTGACCTTACGGAGATAGCTGTTGTAGCGTTCGAGCTTGAGGGTTTTGCTGGTATCAGGCGGAGAAGCCATTGGAGGAATGTGAAAAAATGGAGAAGAAGAGCTCTGAAGTGAAGAAGTAGAGCTCTGAAGATGAGGGGTGGGTTGAGGAAAGATTAATATAGCAATGAGAGAGAGAGAGAGAGAGAGAGAGAGAGAAGGAGTTGAGAATGGTTAATTAGTGACAACTTTTCCTTCTCCCTCTCTCTTTCAATCTTCTTTGTTATTCTTACAGATGGAAAGTAGCATGTACCAGACTATTCCATAAATGCCCCTACTCTTCTTTTTTATTACTTTTTAATATATATTTATTAAAATATTTATTCATTTTTTTATTTGATCCTCAATTGTATGCTTAATGTGTCATTATATTAATATATATATATATATATTTTTTATGTGTGGGCATGCCACCTAAACATGTTACTGGAAGCAAGTAAATTTTAAACAAATATCAATTTATACCTCTCAGTTTATTTTTAGTTGTAACAAATAATTGTATTTATTTAAATTTTAATATTTTTTCAAAATAAATTTACACATTTCTTTAAATTTCATTCAACCAATATCGTTTGAAACTTATAATTTAAGTCAATTAAACTTTTAAATTTTTATAAGTCAATCAATTTAGATTTCATTACGATTACCTTTAAAAATCATCTATGCATAGAATCTCAAATATGTGTAGACTTCTTCAAATGTCGGTTTCATAAAACAAACGATTAGAGTAAATGTATACACAATTCTTGAAAGAAATTCATACTAGTTTTTTTCTCAAAAAAAAAAAAAAAAAAAACATAATAGAAGATGTAAATTGATACATTTACAACAAAATACAAAATTTAAATTGATATAATTGTTAGTTAATTTATGGTTTAAATTGATACGACCTCTAAAGTTTAAGAGTATAAATTGATACTCAACCTACATTTTATTTCTTTTCAGCTCTCAAAATTTTGTATACGTCATTTTTAATTCATCTTCAATTGAATTAATATTTTATTTATTTTGATGTGTAGCATGCCACTTAAACATGCTATTTGGAAGAACTAATTTTAAATGATGAGTGGGTTGAGTTTTTTCATGCGTTAAGTGTCCTTTTAAGCGATATATATACATGCGCTATTTCAAATATATGTTAAAACTAATAGTTTAATTATTAGAAAAATTTTTAAAAATAAAAAAATAAGAAAAACTATTTACATAAAATAGTAAAATTTTTAGATAGTTGTGATAGATGCTTAGACGTCGATAGAAGTCTATCACTGATAAATATTGACAGTTGATAGAAGTCTATCAATATTTTTTTGCTATTTTTTACAAATAGTTTGACACTTTTTTAATCGGTGAAAATTTCCCTTAATTATATATATAAATACATACATACAGTAGAACTTAGTCAAGGACTTTATAATACATTGAGGGTGAAGTTGAGAATTTTGAAAGAATAAAGTTGTAATTGATATTTTTATCTAAACATATAGGGGTTATTTGTATATTAAGCCTAAACTCTATATTTAGTATGTGTGGCTTCAATAATTGTCTATGCATAAATGTATTAATCATATTAATTGAAAAAAGCTTTTATAGTATGATCAAACACCTACATCAACTAGGGCGAGAGAAAGAATATGATAAAAGAACAATCATCTCTATTAATATGAAATCTTTTGAGTTGAAATCAAAAGCAAATATATATATGAAGAGTTTTGTTGTCTCTAACAAAGAAGCAAGACGATTCTTAGAGAAAATAATGATCTGGAAGAAATATCTTTAGATGTTGAACAAGTATAGTTTGAGGGGGTTGATTGATAAGTTGGTCGGTGTAATAAAGACTGGTTGACATCGAATATATCCTACAATCTAATCCATATTAAATTAAGTAATGTGCTCCATATGAGGGAACAGATATGTAGAAAGACACACACTGTATAGTGATTTGCTTTAGCGAAGAATTGTATAGAGTGCAATCACATGGTTATATCAACTAAACAAAAGAAAAATTATTGATATATAAGTAAGAACAACTCTCTCGATATATAAATATTTAAATAAAATAAAAAATAAAATCATGAAACTTATATTTAAAATAGACAATATCATGTTTGTTATTAATAATATATATATATATTTATATATATGTGAGGAGAAAGAAAGAAGAAAAGAGATAAGGGCAGTGAATTATTAAAAGAAAACATTTTTTTGGGGCCATATTCTTGAATTGAATAGGTAGAAAAATGGAAAGCTCTGTCCAAGTGCACGTGATCGACACGTGTCCAGATATGAACTCTTGCACTACCGTTTAAAGCCCAACTAACAAACACTCTCTATTCAATTCCCTATTTCATTTTTTTTCTTTAAATAAAATTTCCTCAATATAAAATATAATTTTTTTTAATAAAATAAGAATATTAAAAACCCAAATATAAAATAGAGAATTAAAAAAAAAAAAGAAGGAACAGTGAAAGAGAGTGGGAAAGGACTTTAAAGTCAAATGAGTAAAAGCCAACGACGCGTTTTTCTTTTTATTTTATTTCCTTCTAATTTTATTATTCATATTATTATTTAATTGTTTTTTTTGTCGGATAGTTTGAGAAGCCACTTCAATATTCAAGCTGAAGGTTGAATTTCATCCTCCAAACACGGCCAATCCATGGTATTCAATCACCTTTATTATTATTATTATTATTATTATTATTATTATTTTTTGGAATTATAAATAAATTTCATTGAGAGGTCAAGTTTGATTTTTATCCATTTTGTTGGGTCTGCAAAATTTGTAATTTTATGCTTTTTTTTTTATATTATATTTTACGTTGAATTGAAATGACTAATTCTACAATCAATTTTACATCTCGTCATTTAACTATTTAATAAATTTATATTTGTTTTGAAATAATATCTTTTGAATACAAAAATTTACGAAATGATAAAAGTAACTCATAAATTAATTAATTAGCTATATATCTTTTTTTTAAAAAAAAATAAAAAATTCATACTAAGATAATATAAAATTAGTCTCAAGATCTTTAAAGTTGGCATATCTTATAATGGATTAATGTCTCTTTCACTTTACAATCATGAATGGTTTAACTTGTAAGAAGAAGGGTGTTAATCTTTTTTAGGTGTATATATAAAGTAGAACAATTAGAAATGAGAGTGCTCAAAATTGTCAATCAACCTTTTAAATTTACACACTACAAGTCTTTGTTAGCTTAGTTGTTATTTTATGATATATTGTTTGTTCTAGGGGCTCCATTGCAATTAAGAGTGTATGAAGTTCATAAGTCAAATATTTAATATTTTACTTTGAGTGTGAACTTGAACTTAATTTTTTTTTTTTTTAGAGATATTATTGAAACTTTAAGTTGAAGAGTACTATTTTCTATAATTTAGCATTTAAAATTTCAGCATTTGGGTTTTATTAAATTGTATTCCATATTTATGCCCATCTCAAAATTGTTTCCTTAAAAAAAAAGTTAATTGGTTAGAAAACTAAATAATTATTGAAATGTGGTCAATGTAGAAAATAATAGAAAATTTGGGGGAAAAAAATGAATAAATTGTCATGGTTTAGTTAATTCACATTTCCTTCTTTTGGCACTCTCTGTTTGAATAGCGTCGGTGGTCAAAAAAAAGATGAGCTGGAAATCAGAAACATCCCAATTCAATCCAATTTTAACAGCTAAGGCCAAAAATAATAATAATAAAATAAAATAAAATAAAAATGAAATTCATAATAAAATTGTCCTAAAATTGTACTTTAGGAATCCAATAAAAATTTCACAAGAATGAAATTGAAGGCAAAATGTGAGTGGGCCAGGCTTTGGGCTCTCTTTTCCCATACAAAACCAAATTAGGGTTCACAAATTCATATCTTTGTCTCACTAAAATTTCAGACATTTTAGTCTTATGCATATCACATGCAATTTGTTTCACTTCTTTTCCAATGAGATTATTTATCAAATCCTAGTAGGATTCACTTCATTTCGAAGTTCAATTATCTCGGAACCAGACGATATTGCGTACGAGATTTACAGCTTATTTGATGATCATTTCGTTTTTTCTCTTTTCCTTGATAAGAATAAGCTAAGCTCGTGCGTATTCAACTTGGAAGCATATATTACTTATATATAAGTTTTAGGCTCCAAAATACATATAAAAAAAGCTCTTTGGTCGGTTGGCTCTTACCTCAGTTCGTATGTAGTGCTCCCCGTCCTTTATCCTTAGTTTGAATTTCAAGATCTGTATAATATGTGTTAATGACCAATGTGTGCATGGTTTGAATTACTTCACCCTTTTATTATATTAAAAAAAGTAAATAATTTAGGCTCTTTATTATAGTAAAAAACAGATATATATGTAAAGAAGTTAAAATATAATTTTGATCTTTACACTTTTGGAACTCATTCTATTTTAATTGATATATAAATTGAAATTTAGTTCTTGAATTTTAAATGAATTTTTGAATCTTTCTCATTATAATTTGAAGATACTTTTTTTTTTCTTTATAGAATTGGATAAATAATAGTAATTATTTTTTATCTTTATTCAAGAAAAGACACCATGTTAACATGCTTTCAAAATTTATAAACGAAAAGGTAGCGACTAAATTTATTTTGGAAAAGATAACCATCAACAGGGACTAATTTTAAAACTATTAAACTTGTAAAGTTTATATTTAAACATTTGAAAGTATGTGGACTAAAATAAAATAAGTCTCAAAGAACAAAGACGAAAATGATATAACGTAAAAAAAAGTATGAAACGAGTTTTTGATACGAAAGAAATAACTACAAATATTTCTAAAGTTTTGGTAAATTGTAAAAAAAATTAATGTCTATTTTAAGTTTCATTTTTTTAGTATGCTTGTTTCAATTATATTCTCTTTTTAATTTAAACTTATGTATATATAAAGTTGTATTTTTTTTGTTTTTATATTAAAGAAATCGATATCATACCCTAATAGTTTATTATAGTCTAAGAATCGATATTATATGATTTTGTTTAGTACAATAGGGGAAATATTTAAATCACAACATCTTGATCACTAATGCGTTCGTATGCCAATTGAACTATACTCACTTTGGTGATATTATATGATTTGAATATTTTATCGACACACATCTAAAATTATATTTATATAAATTGTACCCTTTATATAAAATCTTGGATCCATCACTACGTATTCTTATAATTTTTTTTTTTTTTAAAGTTGTAATCTATGTTTCAAGATGTTTTTAAACTTATAGTAAAATGTTAAAATATGATGCAATCAATGAGAGATTTTAATGTTCAACCATGTGACATTGATTGTTTTCGAGAAACCATATAGATTCGATGAATGCTTTAATGGTTATCAATGATGCCCATATGAGAAAATTTCTCTTAAGGTAAAGAAGTATATATCTCTAGTTCCAAACAAAATTAAAAATAATCACAATAAATAATCACAAATATTGCGCTGCTCGAAAAGAGAGTCTTAAGAAAAAAAAAGAAAAAAAAATCATTGACTTGCTACATTAAAGCTGAAGTCTAATTAAAATCACTTTTGTTATTTTCAAAATTACTGGAAAACACGTTTTTAATTAATCCATCAAAACTAATCTGATGGTATGAAAATTGTATTTATAAATGTAAAATTGATAACTAAATTAATTTTGAGTGATTAAAAGTGTGTATATTATCAATAAAAAAAGACAAATATTTATTTAATGCAAGAGATTTAATAATTAAAGCTTTATGGTAAGCTAAGTATATATCAATAAACATTTAGTTATAGTGATGACAATGGTGTAGGGCACTGAGTGTATATATATATATATATATATTTTGGTTGAAGAAGTACATTTTCATCCTTGTTAGATAAGAGAACTTTTATTATTTGTCCTCGATCATATTATTCATTTTTGGGAGTTAGGAAAAATTTGTGAAAGGATTGAGATTCTTATCCTATTTTATATAGTATTTATTTATTTTATGTACGTTAAAAACAATTAATTATTATTAATTACTCTAGATACATGGTTGAAGCTAGAAGAAAATCAACTTAATTAATTAACTCACAACAATTTATGGGTGTTGAGTCACATTTGAGGTTATTTTATATATAAAAAAATTCCTATTTGAAGAAATTGAAACTAACAAAAACCCGCACAATTATAATCTGCCTTAGAAATCTGATATATCTAAATTAGAAAATCCTCCCACCAAACTTGCGAACACGCCTAATTAATCAAATAGTCCGCCACATGATTTTGGGAACGACTTATATGCTTAAATTGACATCCACTCTCACCCTTGCTAACCTCCAAAATCTCCTCCACAAAAGATCTTGCCGTAGTTAGATTGACCTCCTCCTCCTTTAGTAATCGCGTCGCAGTTAGACTATCAGACTCTATAATGATCGAGTGTCGACCCTTACAGGCAATAGCTTTCAACCCATAAGCTGTAACCCAAAACACCATCAACAGTGTATCGTACGCGCCACGAATGTGCCTACACCCCGCGCCATGTAGTTTCCCCTTGTGATCCTGCAAAACCCACTCCCAAAGCCCCTATCCTATCCACCTGTCTCCATCTCGCATCACAAGACAAAGAGAAGACCTAAGGACGGGAGGTATCCATCGAGGGAGGGTCACATCCGCTGCGACAACTACCTGTTGTCTAACCCCATTTGCGTCCACCATCAATCTCATTGGTCCCAAGAACTGAGGTGCTAAACCTTGAATGAAATCCACTAGCATAGAGATAGAAATATCCACACCATGAAACATCACATAATTTTGAAGAGTCCAAACCTGCCACAATGCAACAAACAACAACATAACATCCTGAATTCCCGTCACACAAAACAGAGGCAAAATTAGGAAAAAAAATAAAAGAACAAACTCCCCTCACCTTCTTACACCTCTAACACAAGTGCTTCAAGGTCTAATCCCCCACCCACAAGATTTTTTCTAGTAGGAATGATATCCTATGATAATCACCAACAACAACTCTTTAGCTCAATGGTAATTTACTTTTTCCAAAGGCATTTCCATAATGCTACTGTCATACCTACCTATGATGGTGAACCTTCCCCAAGTGAAGCCAAATTTAGACCCAACCTATATGCATTTTTCAACGAGAACGCATCTCGTGTATCTAGCGACGAGTAAATATCATTGTCTCATCAAAGCCCATTTATTGAAATAGATAAGATCAAGTTTGAATCCTCCTCCAGGAAGCCACAATAAACTTTGTCAACATCACACCTTCCACTATCTGTTAAAAGAGACGCAACCACTCCACTCATATTTTTTCCTCTTGACTCACCCTACCATTTCCTCGCCTAGGGAGCCAACGATCCACCTCAATCTGGTTGGACAAACCATTATCCACCTGTCATCGATACCCCTGGGCGAATAGCTTATGACCCCACAAAATGCTTCTCCATGCATAAGATAGATTTGTTCCCAACTGGACTTGTAAGAAATATCCAATTTGAAAATACCGCCCCCTTAGTACATGAAATAGAAGACTCTCGGGATACCTATATAACTGCCAACATTACTTGGTTAAAAACTTTTAAATCTTGAAATCCTAAACCCCCCAACTTCTTAGCAACACACAACCATTGCCACCCCTGCCAATACAACTTCCTATGTCTTTCACTCGAGCACGACAAAAAATTAGCACAAAAAGAATTCAATTCATCATATAAAGAAGAAAGGAGACAGTAGCAACCCATCATGTATGTTGGAATGGCTTGTGCCACAACCTTGATGAGCTCCTCGCTCGCTCCAGCCGAGAACACCTTCTCCTTCCATCCTGCAACACTTTCCAGACCCGATCCTTCATCAACGAAAAGATAGCCCTATTACATTGAGCATTCTGAGACGGGAGGCCCAAATACTGCTCCAAAGAATCAATATGATCCACCCCAACTCTGAATTGATAAATGCATGTATTTTCCTATTTATGTTTCTGTTAGTCATAAACATAGACTTATTAGAATTCACAGCCTAGCCAGAGACTAGCGTGTAAGTCGATAGAATTTTCTTAACAATAAGGCAGTCAGATTGAATAGCCCTAAAGAAAATAAAAGTATCATCAACATAAAATAGATGAGAAATTATAGGACAAAATTTTGTAATTTGCAGAATCTATAAAGTCCTACGACTAATATCCCTTTGAAAAAGAGTAGATAAACCTTGATCACACAAAATAAAAGAAAGGGAAAAAAAGAATCTCGTATCAATTCAACCTAAAATTTTAATTTAATCAAATTTAGACTTGAATAGTATTGAAATTTTTACCATATGTTCAATTTTCACTAATTTTTCTCCTAATTAATTTTAGTCAAAAGCAATGGTTAATCTCCATAAACTCACCAGCTAATTTCAATAATATGAAATCCTTACACAAAGTTAAGGTTGATTAGTATATAAATTAAGCATTGAATAGTATTAACAACATTCACAATTAACAAAAAAAAAAAAAAAAAAAAAAAAAAAAAAAAAAAAAAAACCTTCTCTAATGTTGTTTTCCTTTAAAACTTATCAATTACGTACCATGTAATTATTTTATAATTTATTAAAACATACATGAAATATTTTTTACCATTTTAAAAATGAATATTTATTCGTAAGTAAAATTGCCACCTTTTTTTCAAGTCTGAGATCAAGATCAGAATACTTAACTAGGTTTGGAGTACAATTTCATGAAATTAAAAATTTTAGATTAAAAATCGATACAAACTCAACAAATTTAGGTAAACTTTGATTTTTTTTTTTCTTTCTAAAAACAATGTATATGAGATAAAAGAACTCAAATTTTCTTTTTCTTTTTTTTTTTTTATGCCATATACAATTTATAAATGGAAATTCATTCTGAAAAAATTGGGTAAAATATTCAAGGTGGAGGGTTATTTCATAATATTTTGGAAATTTGTTTATTTGTTCGTAATTTCCAATTCGAAACAATTGGGGAATATAACATTATGTTTATGTATTTATTTTGTTTATATATTTCTCAGGACAAAGAAGTTCACTCAGTACAATCGCTAAAAAAAAAAAAATATGATTTTTTTTAATAATAATAAGACTTGACGTGAAATTAAATATTTAATCAATAATTTGCGCGTTAAATGATACAAATAATAATAAAGCATCATGTGATCATTCAATTAAATAAATTAAATTCTTAATTTTTTTTTAATGTCGCCAATTAAGTGATTTTTTTCAAGTGATTCCAGCCGGCCATGTCCCCTACGGAAATAATAAATAAAATAAAATCAAAAGATAATGGCATTTTAGGAAATATATTGTACAAATGAAGGCTATTAATTGTCGCCTATATTTATATCTTAAACTCCTAAGTTAAAATATTTTTGTCCTCCTTTTATTTTATTATTTTTCTTGAAGAAATATTTTATTATAATTTATATAGTTTCAATATTTCAATTTTTTACCTTCAATAATCCTTAAAATTAAAAACAACCTATTAATTTTTAAAAAATGAATTTAGTCTCTATTAATTAATCTTCCCTCAATTACTCATTTTATGTTTTGTGTTCAATATTTATTATTATTATTTATTTTAATAAAAATTAACTTCAAAACACTAATTCTTAAAATCTATGAACTAAATTTAAATATTTGACAACGGTATATGAATTGAAATAAAATAAATCTTAAATATAAAGCTTTTTATTCTTTTTTTGATCATATGTGGAGTTAGATCAAATATAAGAACTCGAGATTAATAGAAGAAGTTCATATCAATTGAGTTAGGAAAAATTACCTTTTTAGTCCCCAAGTTTTAAACAATATGTGCGTTTGGTTCTTAAGTTTTAAAATGTATATTTTTAGTCCCTTAGTTTATAAGAATAGATTCATTTGGTCCCTGAGTTTTCAAAATATACCTTTTCAGTCCCTGAGTATTTAAAAATAGGTCTAAGAGATCCCTCAAATAATTTATTATTATTAATTTAAATAATTTTATGACATTTTAAATTATAAGAATAATTTTTAAAAACTATTTCGTCTCCAAAACTATTTTTTCTAATTTTAAATATCATATAATTATTTTTAAAAAATTAAAGAAAAAAATATTCGGAGGACTTTTTAGACCTATTTTTAAAAACTCAGGAACTGAAAAGGTATATTTTGAAAACTCAGTGACCAAATGAACCTATTCTTATAAACTGAGGGGCTAAAAAGGTATATTTTTAAAACTTAGGGACCAAACGCACATATTATTCAAAACTTAAGGACTAAAAAGGTAATTTTTCCATTGAATTATATTGATGTTAGCTAAAATAAAATAATGATTAAAATGATATTTTAACTTTAAAATATTTATATATTGAATTGATAATATTTTTAAAAAATAAAAGTATTATGTGTCAATTTCGTATCGTAAAAGTGGATCTCTAAAAGGCAACAAGCAAAAAATCTTGGAGCTACGACAAATATATATAAAAATAAAAAATAAAAGAAAAATTGTTGAATAATGTTTCTTAATCATTGATTTATGATATATAAATAATTGGATTATGAAAACAAAAGATATGAGACTAATATCTTCATTTTCTTTTTCTTTTTAACGAAAAATATATATATATTTTCCAATACTAACAATTACTTTTGAGAAAATGGAAATTGATATTTAATTGTGATTTTGAAGACACTTCAATGAATTTTGAATATATTTTCAAAATTTTAAATAAAAAATAAGGTTAAAATACTATTTCGGTTTTTATACTTTCAAATGTCTAATTTTAGTTCCATATTTTAAAAAATTCTTAAAATTAGTTTATTAGTTGATTTTTTTAAAAAAATAAATTCTATTAATATTTTCTTTATAAACTATGAAAATATATTCGCATAGTACTTTTAAATTTCAATTAAAAGAATAATTGTGAATGACTAAATTTAAAATTTATTGAAAGTTGAAAGACAAAAATTGAACAATTAAAAGTAAAGATATTAAAATAGAATGAAATTCAAACCCAAATAAAATGGTATTTTAACTAAAAATAATAATTATTAGACAAACTCACAGTTATGATCATAGTATACATGATTTAATTCTTTTAAAATCTAACTAGAATTATAAAAAAGGTTTGGACAAAAAAAAAAAAAAGAGAATTATTAATTAAACATGATATTAGAAATAGAAACTCAAAACAAATTATTAGACAAATTCATCATTTTGGTCAAACAGTGCCCTAAGATTATATTGGAAATAAATGAAAATATATATTTTTTTCTAATAAGAGAGAAAGAGGGTTGAAATTAGAAATGAATGAAATAAATTTGGTGGGTTTTGTGGGGTTGGAGGTTTTGGTGTCCACTTGTTTTTGGGACTATTAGACCCATAAATTGAAATGTAGCCTTTTCTTATCACATGCCATTTGGACAACTATAGGGTAAGGTGACTTTATATCTTCAATTTTCCACTAATTATATTCTTATCTTTTCATTGATTTTTCAATTGCAATTGAAAAATATTTATTGGTTTTACTCCATGATTCCAATTTAGTTTTTTTCCCTTAAAAATTATATTTCTGGATGTCAAATTTGGGTCAAAGGAAAATGTGCATGACCTTCACGTGACAACAATGGTTTTATAATTTAAAAAAAAGAGGACCTGCAAAACAAATAAAAAAGGCTCCAATGCTTAAGATTATAGAAGGGAGAATGAAGAAGTTAGAAGTTCTTGAATACCTTATATGGAGCTCTAATGGTCTATTTATAGGGACTTGATTTAGAGCTTATCTAGGATTAAGATATGAGATTCAACCCTGCATTAAGATATGATTTTTTCCTAATTCCAAATAAACGGGTTAAATCTTATCTTATCTTATCTCATTTTATTTATCTTAATTTTAGACTTTATTTCATTTGACCAAAATTCACCCACAACAATATACTTCAATTTCTGGTATTATATATATATACATATTCTATTTTAGGTCATTTGACTCTATAATGCTTCTATTTTCGTCTTTAAATTTGGTATAAAACTACTTGAATATCCAATATTTGTCTATATTCCAAACACCACTACTAAAATTTCGTTAAAAGTTGTTATTATTCAAATAAATTTTAATGTTAATTAATTCTAACAAAAAAAAAACACGACTTATTTCATGCGTGTCGCATGTGCAAATTCTAGTCAAGCTAATTAATCGAAGGATATGAATAATAGATATGTGTATTAAAAAAATGAATAATACTTATACAAACCGCTTAAGTAGTTGAGACCATATTTTATAGCAAAAGAGTGTGACTTTAAAAAGCCTAACCTACTACAATAGGGCTATAAATTCTAATTATTTCACAATTAGATTTGTTTGAAAATTTATTATTACTAATATTAAAAAAAAAATCTCAGCTTGATATAATTAAATAGATAAAACAGTAATTATCATTTTAATCTCGAACTAAAAAATTATTATTATTTATTTTATATATATATATATATTTCATAAAAAAATGTCTTTTTAGTTATTTTAAATTATAGGGTTTTTTTTTAAAAATCCTTTTTATATTTTACAATCATAAAAAAAGAAAAATTATTGAAATATGGGCTTTTCATGATCATGAGGGGCTGATAAAAAAAAAAAAAAAAAAAAGGAATGGGCAGCTCTGAAATGTGTGAATGAGCTTGAAAAGTATTAATCATTCTAGGGAGACTTTATTTCTTTAGGGTACATAGGAATTTGGACAAATGTGGCATTCACTCACTCACCTATGTCAATTTTGTCATTTCTTCCAAATTTCAAAACACTCACACAAGATATGAAATTCTTATTCTATTCTAATTTTAAAAAAAAAAACATTTTATTTTAATTCTTAAATTTTAGGTACAAAATTATTTCAATTATTGTCAATAGATTTCAACAGAATATTCATAAAAAAAAATTAATTCATATACTTTTGTTTTTTAATTGAGATGTCTATGCGCATGGACTAGTGTTATAAGCCATACGTAGTTGATTAGATGACCATTTCTTTTTCTAAGGTTTGGCAAAAAAAAAATAAAATAAAATAAAATAACATTGAGTGATCTCACATTGAGGAAGGAAGTGATGGATACCCCGAACTATGAAATGAAGTTGGTTTCAAATTGTCTTAGTTAGAAACACTTTGAATTTAAGTGTACCTTCGCTAGTTAAATTTTCCTCGTCATTTCTACAGTTTGAGAGTAGAGGAAAAGAAGTGTGAGTAGCATAAAATCTTTGAGTGAATATTATTGCTGTTGTGGGCAAAATTAGCCACGACTTATGGGAGAGCCTAAGTAAGCTTAAAGAAAGCTCAGTGAGACCCATGAAGTGAGGTGAGCTAAAGAGCCTAAGAGGACCCATGGGAGAACCTAAGGGAGCTTAGAGATAGCTCAGTGAGACTCATGAGGCAAACATAGTGGAGTTCAAGAAGACCCATGAGAGAGCCTCAGCGAACTTAGAGACAACTTAGTGGGACCCATGAGGCAAGCATAATGGAGCTCAAGAGGACCCATGGGAGAGCCTAACCGAGCTTAAAGATAGCTTAGTGGGACCCATGAGGCAAGCATAATGGAGCTCAAGAGGACCCGTGGGAGAGCCTAAGCAAGCTTAAAGATAGCTCAGTAGGATCCATGAGGCAAGTTTAGTAAAGCTAAAAGCCTAGGAGAAAACTTAAGAGAACCCGCGGGAGAGCCCCAAGAGAGCTTAGAGAGAGCTCAGTGGGACCCGTGAGGTAAGCTAAGAGAGCTCAGATGAGCCTAAGCCTACAAGAGAGCTTAGGAGAGTTGAGCTCAAGCCTAAAAAAGTTCAGCTCAGAAGAGCTCAAGAGGACCCATGAGAGAGCCTAAGTGAGCTTAGAAATAGCTCAGTGGGACCCATGAGACAAGCATAGTGGAGCTCAAGAGGACCAATAGAAGAGCCTAAATGATCTCAGAGATAGCTCAGTGGGACTCATGAGGTAAGCATAGTAGAGCTTAAGAGGACCCATGGGAAAGCCTAAGCGAGCTTAGAGATAGCTCAGTGGGACCCATGAGGCAAGCATAGTGGTTCTCAAGAAGACCCATGCGAGAACCTAGAAAGAGCTCAATGGGACCTGTGAGGTAAGCTTAATGTAGCTCAGATGAGCCTAAGCCTAGAAGAGAGCTTAGGAAAGTATAAGTGAGCTTAGAGGAGCCTAAGCCTAGAAGAAGGTTTAGGAGAGTCAAGCTCAAGCCTAAAAAAGTTCAGCTCAGGAGAGCTCAGAGGAGCCTAAGCCTACAAGAGAGCTTAGGAGAGTCGAGCTCAAGCTTAGAAGAATTCAGCTCAATGGGACTCGTGAGGTAAGCTAAGAGCGCTCAGAGGAGCCTAATCCTACAAAAAAGCTTAGGAGAGTCGAGCTCAAGCCTAAAAAAGTTCAACTTAGGAGAGTTCAAAGGAGCCTAAGCCTACAATAGAGCTTAGGAGAGTCGAGCTCAAGCTTAGAAGAGTTCAGCTCAGGAGAGCTCAAGAGGAGCCTAAGCTAAGCAGAAAGCTTAAGAGAGGTGATTATGGCTGAAACCGTCCATATTCATAAGAGGTAAGCCTTTAACTGATGCATTAGTTGCACAAATAATGATGTAATCGCTCAAGCAATTAACTCAACGATTTCATGGATTAAACAAGGGCATTATGACCATCGACGTCAGTTACATTTTACTACCCTATAAATACGACCGAGACCATTGGTCGAAGGTACACCAAAAGACGTTGAAATTATCTTATTATTTCTCTACTGTCTAGTTACTCAGAAACACAAGACTTGAGCGTCGGAGTGTGTGTGGCTAGACACCATGCCGGTGTTCATTTGTTTTTGTCTTACAGGCACTCGGACGAATCTCTCTCAAAGAAAACAAATTCACGGTTGATCCATTTTTTGGCATCAACAGTTGCAATTAGGTTCAAAGAGATAATTATTTATGTTTCTTTGATGAGTCATGATTTTTCTTTAATTTTGAAGTTCCCACGTAACTTTGTGTGTTAACCATCATTAGTTTAGCGTAGTGGTAAATAGAGGGCATGACCTTCTTAAAAGACTAAGAGGTCATGAGTTCAATCCATGATAGTCACCTATCTAGAATTTAATATCCCACTATGACTATATATAACTACCAGTAGTATGAATAAATATTTCTCCCTCTATGATTATGAAGCTATTCTATATTAGCTAGCTAATTATATATTTAGTTAATATTTAATAGATTGGATATAATACTTTTTAACATTTTAATTATTATAGTCCTTATTTAAAATTTTGAATGATTTATTTTTGTTTTTCAATTTAAACTTTTGAATGACTCTATTTTGTTCTATTATTTTTTAATTTTGGTTTTAAGTTATTGAAATCCTATGATGACACTATAAAATATGTCGAAATGATAGAAAGTTTTTATTTATTTATTTATTTTATAGAAAAAAAAGAGATGAAAATTAAAAAGAAATCTACTTTAATATTCATAGCATGTTCCACATGGGTAAATTCTAAGATTCAATAACTATTAAAAGACAAAAATCAATGAACAAAAAAGTACAAAAATCCAGCAACAAAATGTTCAAATTGAGCTTAAAAAATCCAACCACACAAATCTTTATACTTAGTCAAAAATTTTAATGAAAAATGACAATTTATCAAATTATATATATATATATATTAATATCACAGTCTCAAACTTAAAATTGACTTACCAAACTAGGCATTGGGATAAAGAAAAAATTAAGAAATTGTCCCTTTGGATAAAAATGGCAAAATTTAATTATTAACTATGGTAGCTTTACTTTTCATAATTACATTTTGGTACCATGGAATATCATTAACTAGTGACATTAATAATATGTTAGATTGCAAAAATGGACATACTCTTTTAGTAAATTACTAATCTATCGCAAAATTCCAGCATAATTAAAAGGGTTTTCCCCCAAAAATTTTAAACAGTATTTGAAAAAGAAATTAGAAAAAGAAATATAAAAAATTAAATGTGGAAAAGTAGGATAATTATTAGGTCTTTCTTGTCTATCTGGAAATGTCGGCAGAGTGATTGGTGGAGGAAGAGAGGCCCTTCCAGAAGCTTCCTAAACTAAAATAAATTATTATTTTATTAATTTTAGGTTTAAATTTTATTATAATCTAAAAATTTTACATTTTATTCCTTTTTCCTTTAATTTTATTAGAAATAATTTAAGATATATTTGATAGAAAAATTACTATAAAAAAAAATCAAACTATAGAAAAATTTCATTGTCTAACTATAGAAAAATTTCATTGTCTACCCTTACTGTGGATTTTTTTTTATATTTTTATATAATTTTACTTAATTTTTTATATTTGAATACAATCCTATTCAATAACTATTTAATTTTTAATTTTTAGTTTTTGACATTTATATATATTTATTTCTGCACAAATTTATACGTGGAAGAAATTTGAATTCTAGTTAAAATTTGAAATAAAATTAAGTTACTCGAAACTCCACAACTAATAAAATAGAACAAGTTAAATAGTTAATTAAACATATTTTTGGGTGTTTTTTTTCTTCTTTCAGTTAAAATTTAAAAAGTAATTGCTAATTTGATTGAGACATATATGATCAAATATAATAATAATAATAAAAAAAAATTTAGATAGATAATTATCCTTCATTGATGAAAAATTAGCTAGAAAAGTGCAATTTTCTCAAATTTCTCCACTTTCAAATTTATTTATTTTTTTCCTCATCAATGGATAAGGATCATGAATGAATTAAATTTTGTGATGATATCCATTTTTTTTTTTTTTGAGATATGCAAATTCAATTGTTGTGATTGGAATGTAAATGCAAAACTATATATCTAATGCTTTAAATGCTTATGGAACTACATGATTTGATTGTTTCAAAATATCACTTCTATTTACCCAAGGGATGAAATAAGACAATAAAATATTTATCAAAAAAAATAAAATATATATATATATATATATATATATATATATATATATATATATATATCAAAATGATTTTCTAGTTGAAGTATCAAATAAAATTAGGTTGTTTAAGCCAATATTATTTTATTGGTTAAAATACAATTTTGTTTCATGGCGCATTCTCAATCTCTACACTTTCAGTTGTCCAATTTTAGTCTGGGTACTTTCAATAAAACTTAAATTTACTTTTTCAAAGTTAATTTTTGTCGAAATTGATTAAATAATAACAATAATTTTCATGAAAAAATAAAATATGGGAATACCTATGCTTTAAATGCTTATGGAACTACATGATTTGATTGTTTTAATTACGCAACATTTCCATTTGACAACATTAATTCATTGCATGTTACATAACCTAGATTAGGTCATGCACCATAGAAAAGGGCAATTCTGGATTTCACAAATGATCGTCCAACTCAATAAATTAAAACAAGAAAGATGATTCCAGCTCATGCAATGCAATTTAAGATTTTTTTTTTTTTAAAGGAATTACAAAAGGTAGATAAGATCAGTAGGCGCACTGAAACATCTCAACTAGGTTAACACAACTTTAGAACCTTCATCATACACCCAAAAGCCTAAAAGTGTGTGTGTATATATATATAAGAGATTATAATACACATCTATACTTATTGTATTGTTACAATCGTTAGTTTAATAATTATATTACCAAAGATTTGAACCTACCCATATTTTCTAAATGATACAGCCACAACATGTCATATAAGTGTTAAAACAACAAAACTAGTTGCAGTTACATATTAGACAAAGAATTGATAGTTTGGTTAGTTATTAACAACCTTTTAAAATTCATAAACTAGAGATATCAAACACTAATAATCATTTCAATGACCAAAACTAATAATTCTTGTGATATATCCTACTCATGTATACTTTAAATGTCAAATCATCATACTTTAAATTATGAGACGAATATCATAGTCGATTTAGGGTATAACTCTTTTTCAGTTAACTTTAAAGTGTAGTGATAGTGAGAATGATAAGATACCACACGAAGAACTATCGGGAAAAAAAATTTCTATACTACGCTTATGGTTATTGTTCTCGTTAATTGTTAGATACGATAATATCATTTAAGAACGATGTAGGATTAAGTAATGTTAAAAGAAGTATTTAAAAATAATTTTTTTTAGTATGAATACAAAAAATAGATTTTACGAGAGTACTAGAAATTGTTGGAGAATAATGTAGGAATAGGGTTATTAAGAGGGAGTGTGTGCGTGGCGGTGGGCATGTGAGGAGGGGAAATGTAGCCATGTGGGTGTGTTGGGATTGTTAATGATTGCTCACTAACACTTCATATTCCATTGGTCCCTTTTCCCTTCCCCACCCTCCACTTTCTCACTCCCCTTTCACATCTCTCTCTATCACTTTCTCTCTCTATTATTTTTTTTGGAATTACAATAATTAAAGTTTTAAATGTCGATTTCGACGAAAATGTTGAAGTCGAAATGTCGATGGAAATATCGATAAAATTAGATATTTTTAGAACATTGGTAAAAATAAAAAAGTAATCTATATCTATAAGTATATATCATTTATATTATATTCACATTTCTAACATTTTATTCCTTATTTTTTATGTTTCGTGATTTTTTTTATATGATATAATGAAAATGTCAATCCATTTTTTATGTCGATGTCAAACACATAAAAATATGAAAATGGAGCAAATTCGAGAGTTTATAGGTAATTTTTTTTTAAAAAAAAAAATCTCTCTTTTTGTTGTAAGAACTTAGTAGTAAGCAACAAGCTAATAATCAAGTAGGACAAAAGTGCTTGAAAAATTTACTATTTTTTTCTCTCTATTTACCAATTTCTCTCTTTCTAGAAAACTTAATTATTGAAGGTAGGTCAAAACAAACATAGTTCAACTTATATATAGCATCTATTAATGATCATCTTAATTATTGAAGGTAGGTCAAAACGAACATAGTTCAACTGATATATAGCATCTATTAATGATCATGAGATCTGTATTTGAATTCTCCCGTTATACTAAAAAAAGAGATATATTGAATGCAGTGGTCAATGATATGAATGTTCCTAGCAAATTTCTAATTGATCTGAGTATAATTCAACTTATTAAAAGTCGGTCGGTCGATCGGTCTCTCGACACACGAGGTGTTGGTTGAAATTCCTTTGTGAAATTTTGCTGCCGACACCTCTCTCCCACTCTGCACCGTCTCTCTTCCCCCATTCTCACCCACTTGGACTTCACATTTCATTTGATTTTTATATAAATAAATATATATATATATTTTAAGCAATATATATACACACACGTACGTATCTACATACATATATCTTTTAATTTATTTCATCCAAAGGTCTCAATTACAAATAGATAAAGAATTATAGATAATAATATGATAATAATCCGCCCATTGTTAAATCATGGCGTAGTTTCTTTTTTATCCGATGATTGAAAATGGAGAGTTTGAATATGTTTCAACGATGATTTAACAATAGCAAGAATATAGAAGATCGAACCTCCAACCTTATAAAAAATAGTGCATGTCCATTATCCTTGCTTTAGCATAGTAAAGTTGTGGATGAAAGAATAAAACGTTTCATAGTTAAAAAAGATGTATTGAATTCATAATTATTATTATTTTTTTAGATCTACGTTTATATTGATTTGATTTGAAAATTCTCTCACTTCACGTTTTAAATTGTTGAAATTATTAGGTTGTTTCAGATCTAAGATTATTCATTGTTGGTGAATTGGCCTTATTTTGAGTATGGAAATAAATACGGCCATGTGATATGAAAGTCCAAACAAGATTACAAGTGTAGAAATTAGAATTAATTGGAAATTGAAATCATTTTGTAATGAGTGGGATAGCGATTGAGAAAATAATTTTAATTTAATTAATATTATTAACATGATTTGGTTGGTTAAATTACCTTAAAATGGGAGATTTTGAAAAGGGCTTAATGGAATTTTGGTTATTTCTGCAAATCCCATATAATGGGAAAAAAATGGAAATGCTGATATATTTTTTTTAGGGGAAAAAGTTGGTATATATATATATATATATATATATATATATATTTAATGACATGTCAATATCAAATGATGACGTTCATTACACGCAACTTCCACAAAGTTTTGCTTCTGATATTTTGTTATGATATTCCCCCCCACCCCCCCCCCCCCCCCCTTTTTTTTTCCAATCATGAAGCCTTTTTCTTGTATGACTTTCTTGAAAATAACTACGTAAAATAGTTCATTAAAAAAAAAAAAAAGTAAATTACAGATATTTTAAAAATATTTTTTTAGGGAAAAACCATTTCAAATATCAACTCTTTTCTTTGTAGAAAGAAAAAATAAAATATAAAAAAATGGTTTAAACAATTTTTTTGGTGGATATAATTTCGAGTTTGGTTCATTTTAGTCTATATATTTACAACTTTGGTTTATTTTGGTTTCTATACTATAAAAATCTTAATTTTGGTAATTGTACTTTTGATTTTAATTCATTTGGGTCATTATACTTTTAAAATATTTTGTCTCTTTATTTTTATTTTTATTTCATTTTTAAGGAAATAAAATGATTATTTTTAAAAAAATTTAAGGACCAAAATAAACTAAAGTTAAAAGTACAATGTCCAAATGAACATATTTTAAAAGTAAAGGACCAAAAAGAACCAAACTTTAAAGAATTGGGACCAAAATTAACATTTTGAAAATATAAAGACCAAAATGAACCAAAACCAAAAGTATAAGAACCAGTATTTAAATTTTTTTAAAAAAATGTATTTTAGTTTTTTTACAAAATATATATATATATATATATATATATATGTGGGAAAAAAAAAATGAAAACTGTAAACCAAAGGTACCCTTCTCTCCCACTTTCTTTTCAACCTACCAAAAATAGTATTTATTATCTTAATTTTTTAAAATCTAGTTATTACGCAGAGATATAATAAACAAAAATACAAAATTCATAAAGATTGGACAATTAAAAATAAACATATATGATATAAGAAAAAATAAAAATCCAAATAATTTTATTTGCCATTACCTCCAAACATTACGTATAATTAACAAAGTTGAGCAATTTTCTGTCAACTAAAAGAGTAATAATGGACCAAATAATATGCTCTAAAAGCCCAAAATTAAACGGAAGAGAAATAAATGAAGAAAAGGGGATCTACTGCAAAAACATGGGCCACGGCGGCCCAGAATCTTGCTTTATAATAATGGGCCTTAAAGCTTAAATGCAATTTGGGCTGCCTTCCAACTTATGAAGCCCAAAACTTCAAATACACTCATGTTCAAAATGATGAGACATATATTAAAATCTAAAAAAAAAAAAAAAAAAAAAAAAAAAAAAAAAGATAGTGATTATTAGTGCGGAAATTCGAGCTCAACATGAAACTTTAGAATGAATATTATGCGAATAAAAATCTAGTCTACATCTTACAGATAGGTAAAAGAAGAAAATATTAACCAAAAAAAAAAAAAAAAAGGAAAGCAAACAAACAGCAACCTTTTCTTTTTACTTTTTCAACTTTAGAAGTGAAAGATTATAAAGATTCAACAAACACCCAAAACTTTATTAGCTTTCCGGACGATCTTGTTGCGTAGCTTTTTTCTAGTCCTTGTACTTCATCTCGGACATGAGGAAACCCGGCATGTCGAAAGAGCCGGAAAATTTCTCGACATCGGCCTTGAGCTCTTCGATTTCCTTGTTGTTTACCAGACCCTTGTTGAAGTCCTTCAACAGCTTTCCAAATTCCTTCTGGACATTCAAGGTGATGGTTACAGCACGGTGAAGGAACTCCGCGATCTGTTCGAAGTCTTTCTCAACCAAACCTCTTGAAGTCATGGCAGGTGCACCTAATTATATCATCACAATTTGATGTCTTGTTAATCACACTTTTGAAATTTTTACTCATTTGTTTGAATGCAGGAAAAACAATTTAAGGAAGGACTAAGAATGATGGAATCATCCTCCAACGATATCGCGGTACTTACCAATTCGAACACCTCCGGGAGCCAATGCACTGCTGTCGCCGAACACTGCATTTTTGTTTACGGTGATGTTGCACAAGTCGCAAAGCTTCTCAACCTTGTTGCCTACAAAATGAATTACCACAACATTGTTATTACAGGACCAAAACAGAAAGACCGCTTCTCAATATGAAATGGCGTAAGAGACAGATGCCGAGAGAAACTGTTAAAACTTCTATGTCATGTTAGTTTTTTCATAAGTTGTTTCGCCATGAAATTACCAGTCAATCCCAAAGGACGAAGATCCCAGAGAACAAGGTGGTTCTCGGTTCCTCCCGTAACAAGCTTGTAACCCTTGTTCATCAGGTAATTTCCGAGGGCCACGGCATTGGCCTTAACTTGCTTTGCATAGGCCTTGAACCCGGGGGACATGGCCTGCTTCAAGGCAACGGCTAAAGCACCAATTTGGTGATTGTGAGGGCCACCCTGAAGGGCTGGGAAGACAGAGAAGTTGATCTTGTCTTCAAAGTCATAAACAGCATCCTCAGGCTGACCCTTCTTAGGTGGCTTTGGACCCTTCCTATAGAAGATCATACCAGCCCTCGGACCCCTCAAACTCTTGTGAGTTGTGGTCGTCACGACATCACAATACTCGAACGGGTTTGCAGCTTCCTGCAAACAATCATTGGACATTAATATTTTACAATACCAATCAGACCCAAATTGCTTAAGTTGCAAGGAAAGAAACAGAGATCATAAACAATCATAATGTCTTAGAAGAAATATGCCTTCAGTTTTATAGTTACAATGAATTACCAAATTCTGCCTAAATACTATCACACGTGTAATAAATAAGAGAATACTAAAGATTCAAGCGACACCGTAATGTAAGTCCAAAACAAAAAGATTATTGAATACAGGACTTTTTTACATTGAAACTGAATTCTACAAGAAGCAGAAATGTATTAATTTCCTCTAAGTAGATCTTCATTTCAATTTTAATCTAGCATTTAAAACTGGATCTTAAAGACAAAGAATGCAAAATATTTGTCGGAAACAATGAAAAACATAACGGTTCTATCAATCCAAAGAACACAATCCATTACAAAGAAGCAATGTAGCATAGATAATTAGACATTAAATAAGTTTTTTTACAAATCTAGATTCGGTTACGTAAGATGCTCAAACAATTATGGATCTAAAAACCTGTGTCATTTCTAACCATTACTAATCAATGCACTGAACACTGAACACTGAACACAGATACGAAGGAGACGTATGAACAAATCAAGCATATCATTTGCATATAGATCAAAGAGAAAGCAAATTCAACATAAACTAGCAGATCCCAAATCCAGAAATGGAAAACAACATCTAATTGCCAACATCCGGAAGACAAAATGACAAAAGATCTGAACTCAATCCATAGATTTCGTTTGTTTATATATATACCTGAGCAGCAACAAGTCCACTAATGTGAGCCATATCACAGAGAAGAAGAGCACCGCATTTATCAGCAATTGCCCTGAATCTGGCATAATCCCAGTCCCTCGGGTACGCACTGCCACCACAGATAATCAACTTCGGCCTGAAATCCAAAGCCTTCTCCTCCAACTTATCGTAATCAATATATCCAGTGGTGGAATCAACCTTGTAAGGCAAACTCTCGAAGTAAATCGAGGTAGCGGAGATCTTCTTTCCACCGGAGGTGTAGTAACCATGCGTCAAATGGCCACCAGAAGGAAGATCCAGCCCCATAATCCGGTCATGTGGCTGAAGCAAAGCGGTGTAAGCGGCGAAATTCGCCGGAGAACCAGAGTAGGGCTGGACATTAACGCCCCATTTCGCCGGATCGACATGGAAGGCCTCGAGAGCTCGAGAACGGCAGAGATTCTCGATCTCGTCGATGAACTCGTTTCCACCGTAGTATCGATTTCCCGGCATACCCTCGGAGTACTTGTTGGTCAAGGCGCTGCCGAGGGCCTCGATGACGGCGAAGGAAGTGAAATTCTCAGAAGCAATGAGCTCGATTCCGCGGCATTGTCGACGCTTCTCCTTCTCGATGAGATCGAAAATCTCAGGGTCGACGGTGTTGAGAGGAGTGTTGCCCCAAGAACTAACGGAATCCATGGCGGACGAGTGAGAGAGAAATTACAGAGAAAAATTTGAGAAGAAGAAGTAGAAGAAGAAGCTGAAAATGGGGCAAAGACAGTTTGAGATGAGGAATTTGTGGGGTTTTAAAAGGGCTCATGATCAGTAATTTACGAAAATAGCCTTTTGTTTT
The DNA here is from genome assembly GCA_002890555.2 of Lagenaria siceraria. Lineage (NCBI taxonomy): Eukaryota > Viridiplantae > Streptophyta > Magnoliopsida > Cucurbitales > Cucurbitaceae > Lagenaria > Lagenaria siceraria. Next base: position 17,450,733 of record CM016488.1, read on the forward strand.
TGTAATTTTTTTCTGAAAAAACAAAATGTAATTTATTTATTTTTATTTATTAATTAAAAGTTATGTTGTTGTGTAGGTGTCGACATTAGCTCCATTTGTTGATCTCTTTTACATTAGGTGGAATTTTAATGTTCACGAATAATTTTCACTACTTCTTTTAATGGTCATTCTTTTTATTATTTTCTTCAAGTTCCTTAAAATTAAATTGGAGATCCAACAATCATCACTAAATTATGTTTGAATTACTCGTAACTATTTTACATATAATTAGTTAGAAGAGTTAGAAAGTTATATCCCAGTTTTTATTTTTTTTTAAAAATATATATATATTAAGAGGCTCTTTGAAGGACTTGAATATTATCCGAATTACTGAAAATCAGATGAGTGTTGAAATGTATGAGATATCAACGGCAGAACGGAAATAGAATCGTGAAATGTGAAAACGATGAAAAAGAGAGTTTAGTTAATATTACAAATCGGGCCCAAAACGCCTAATTAAACATGAGTTTTGGATTATATTACAATCCAAACTCATTCTATTAATGACTCCAAACAATCCTAGAAGGTTTTAAGGTTTTGCTAGACATAAAGTCAATTTTATATCAAATAATTTTTTTTTGTTAGACAATATGTGAGGTAGGAGATCGAACCTCAAATCTCGAGGTTGATAGTACAATTCATGTCGGTTGAGTTTATATTCATGGTGGTAAATAGGTCTATTATTTTGTAAAAAATTAAATATCTATAAAACTATTAGACAAAAAATTAAAAATTTAAAAATATATTAGATATTTTTTTATGGTTGAGGAATTTTTAGATGCAAACTTAAACATGTAATATAATGTAAAAAGTATTTTGAGTTCTTATTTTGGTTATTGTATTTTTTTTTTTTTTTTTAAGATTAAATATGTGAAATTGTCTCGTCATTATTAGAGTGTTAGATAATGAGATCGTAATTCTACTGAGTAAGGCATATATCATCAATTTAAGTCTTTACTTCAACATCTTGTCTTGATGTTTCGTAATTCTCCATTCTACCCCTAATATGTTTAAACTAAAAGAAAATTGCCAAAAAGTGAACAGTTTTGCATATTTTGCATCTCTTAATTAAACCGCTGCCAAACATGCATGATTTCTATTTTTCTAAAAATTGAAAATCAATACTAAAAACTAAAATAATTATCAAACAAAGTCTCAAATTATAGTGTTTTAACGAAAAACAATAATAAAAAAGATAAGTTGATATTTCATTTTCGTTACTTTTATTTTTTATTTTTTGAATTTAATATGTAAGGTAGAAAGTTTGAATTTTTTACCTTTTAGTCAAGAGAATTTATGAACCGATTGAACTAGTTCACATAATATTTCCTTTTTTTATTAAAAAGGAAAGAGAAAGAGAAGTTCTTGAAATAATTTTGGTATATATAATCTCACTAATAGTTGTTCATTTGTTGTTGTAATAAATTCTAAAATGTGTCTTATATTAAAAATATTTAAAAATCTCATTATCTTTATAAAATATATGAGTTACTCTATTCATTATTAATTGATTTTGAGATGGAATCTAATCGATAAAATTTCTTCTCTTTTATAATATTTGTGAGAATTTAATTATTAAAAATTAATATATATATATTATATATATATATATATATATATATATATATATATATATATATATATATATATATATCACAAATGTATTAAATGAGGTACAACACATTATATATTTAAAAAGTTTGTTTTATTAGTTTGTTATTACTATCTAAGAAAGTTTTGTTAACTACAATTATCAGTTTTTATTATCTACAATTATCTAGTTTTATTGGTACTTGTCTCGAATAGATACAAATACTACTGAAGTGTTGGAAATTAACTGTTTTTTAAATTATTGACTTATAATAAGTTTCTCAATATTTGTTTTTCCATGACTCATGTCTTACAAAGTTTGATGATTAAAGAACATTGTTGGCTATGTTGTTATTGTCATAATATTTTATTTTTAAAAAATATGTTGTGATGTAATTGAAGACGCTTTTAGGATAATTATTTATATCGTAATATTTAAGTTTAAAACTTTCTTACCTTTAAGAATATGAAAAATTAAAGGGCATTTCTCTTACCTAAGGGCATTAGCTTTCACACTCCAAATGTAGGGAATCGTACCCACTCTTTTCTCGCGAGCGTCCTAACTGATCACAGCGAATGTAGCTCTTTTTATCCCTATCCATACACTCATACAACAAATTTTATTTGTATTATTCTTTTTCTTTTCTTTTTCTTCCTTTTCTCTTTCTACCTTTTTTTTTTAAACTTTTCTAAGCTTTCCTTTTCTTTCACACTTTTGTTTGTTCACTCAGGCTCATGACTCTCTTATTCCTCCTAGTCTCGAACTACACCATCTCTAGCAAGATGATTCTCTAGCCGATGGGGCCTTTCAGGGTGAGAATGAGTGTGATACTGTATCACCCACCTCATTCTTCTCAATTCCCTAGAGTTCTAATGTAATGAGGTTTGGGTATGTCTAACATCCTCCCACAGATGACCTACCTAGGCCTCGAGGGACTCCCCCTCAGGCTTCTGACGCTCCTCGCCAATAGGATCCTCACGCCCCTCACCCTCAATATATCCTTTGAAGGCGGAGATCGACGTCCTATTCAGCATAGCCTTAGTACTAGTTGTCTCCTCCTCCAAACCTATCTCTACGTCAGCTCTACGGGAGAGATCAGTGATTAAGGACGAATGCCCAAGAACACTAATGGTCAAACCCCTACTAACACGCCGAATGGAATTGTAGATTACCTTCCTGACGTCCATAGAAAACCCTGAGGACAAGGCATAGAGCAAGATCTCTCTATCTTTAGTGACGTCCAAGAGGCAGGTAATTGGCATCAGCCTAATGCAAATGAATGCATGTCAGATCTGGTTAGAAAATGTTAAGTTTTATGCCCTAAAACTCATGGATGATAAATGTAAATAATTGACTGTTATTAATAAAGTGTTATTGATGTTATTTCAATAAGTGTTATTGAATATGTTCCCTGAAATCCAATAAACTAACATTCTAGGCTATTTTATGAGTCTTGAATAGTATGCAGAGATATACAGGGACCAATGATCAACATACAACCTAAAGGGTCTATAGTATAGGGATAAGGCTTGGCACTTTGTCTTGGTGACACTATAGATACGACCCACTTTGTATTTGATACAAACGCAATGATCCAATGCGTTCGTGTAGGTGGCATGTGTGTGGGGGTATCATTTTCAATGAGTTTGCATAAGACCGGACCACGAAATAGTAACCACTAGATGTAACTCCGTTGACTAGTTAGGTTTCTATTTTAATAGGATGACCTAGGCAACTTAGTCTTAATCCTAAGTATATTATAAACTCCTGTTCACAAAGGATTGTCCTTTGATTTGTATGGGTGAAAGTGGTCGATTTTCCAACTCAATATACCTACCATTTTGGGGACAAGACTGAGTGGGGAGTAGGGAACATAATTATACAAGATGGATTTCACTCTACCCTGACTTTAGGGTAAGTAGATGAGTACTCCCTTAAGTGGTGTCTCCGGGAGTTGAACAAAGGGCTCTACCCTCTCACTGATCTGCGAGAGGTTTCTGTTTAATGGTTAGACCATAAACAAGTTGTTCATTACAGGAGCACTGGTACTTAAGGATTTAGAGGTAACCTGGGGGTAAGACAGTAATTTGACCCCGTTGGTGTTACGAACACTTGTGAAGGACTAATTTGCTGTTATTGGTCTATATCCGTAGACATAGAAATATATCTGCAGTGAGAAGAGTGCAACTGTGGATTTTTAGTGGCGTGTACCCACAGTTAACGAATATTGATTAATGTGGTTAATGAGTTTAGCTAATTAATCTCATATCATTTGAGCTTCTGATCTGTAGGTCCATTAGGTCCCCTTCCTAGCTCGTAAAGAGTATTGAAGCAATTATGTCTTGAATTGAATTTGAAATGTTCAAATTCAATTAGGGAAATAAAATAATATAATTTTCAATCGATCAGTAGGTGGACACTGGATTGCTTTGATAGGCTCTCCAATCTTTGCATGGACTCAGCTAACTATGCGACTCAGTTAACCATGTCTTTTTGTTGTGCCTGTGTCTCCTACTGAGATTGAACAAATTTATTAGCAAGTTCAGAAATAAAAACCCCAATGCCTTACCTTGGCTTAAAGCTTGAAAAGGTTGTTGCTCTCTTCCCTCGTCGACATGAACTACCTAATGACTCTGAGCTTCTGGTAAGTTCAAGGAGTGGTCCGATAATGGCTCGTCCTGCCTTCCAACTGATACTGCAAACTGAGCAACAAGGCCACTCAGGTTTTGCGGATCCGCTCTATTCTTTACCTCAGGGCAAAGACTTTCTTGCTAGAAGTGCTCAAACTGTTGCTGCCTACGGAGACTCGCCTGCTGAAACTCAAAAGTGCTGTCAGCAAGCTCCATAACAAATGCTTCTAAAGACTTACCTCAGAAGTCTGAGCTTGAGTCGACTCTTGAGGTGGTGTGTAGTCTTGGTTGTCCAAGCTCTGCTGCGATCTTAAGTACCCATAGTCATAAAACTCTTCCCACCTAGGATGGTGATGCTCGTAGTCTAAATGATCATAATACCCCTCCCTAGGGTAGCCACGTGGTGTTGGGCTCTATTGCAATCTCAAGTCTGTTGCCTCTACTTACTATGAACTCCTCCTACTAACTGACCAACCCAAAAGGTTAACTTGGTGAGCTAGCGGCTACCACTGCTCTCTTCATCATTGGGAATTGTTACTCTGCTTTTGGGCATCCAATAACAATTCTGGAATCCTAACATGCTTGAACTAACACAAAAAGAGAAAACAAATCAAAACAAAAGAATAATTGAACTAAAAGTTGAACTAAGTGAAACTAATTGGCTTCCCCGCAAATGTGTCAATTTGACAGACACGCAAAGGAGGGTGTCAAATGCTCTCTTTGACCGTCAAATAAAATTTATATTACCGAATCAATACTGCCTATACTACTAAGTAATAAAAATGACAAGACTGGGTCAATCCGTAGGTAAGCACAAAGATTAGTCTCACAAAGCCCATTTCTTAGTTAAAGTGGTAAATGAAGGGGATTTGTGTGTGAATTTGAGAATCGAAAGATAAACAAGTTAAGAAAAGCGGTTGTTCCCTTAAAGTGTAAAATGACAAGATGTGTTTAGTTCATGAAGATAGAATCACCCAAATCACAATTATGGTACCAGGATATAAATTAATCTACTCAAGCACATGGCCTACTTAAACGAAAAAGCCGACGTTAAGCGTCCTTAATTATTAATTAAGAATTACTTCGTAATCAAACTATGTGTCAATTAATAATGAATGAAAAGCAATACAAGACCAATCAAACACATGCTTTAGGATCTGGGTTAAGCCATGATGATTAGCTAATGCAATTGCCGGTTAACTAATTGATTACTCTTAACCCTAAGCCTCCTAAGACGACTATATGAAGTTGTCCAGAAATGTCGTGAAAGCAAACATACACCCTTGAGATGACCTTAGCTATTTTTGCAATTTACATCTAACAATTACGAATTAGATGCGAAGTTTCTAGCTATTAACATGCATAAACAATTGGTTTGTTAGTCTTAATCATTCATGAAGGGATCGAATCCCGTGCAGAAGCGTGCTATTGCTATGCTTCAATTAAGTTCAAGAATTAAAACACATAATTTAAAACATACAAAAAAAATTAAACATGCATGCCTTTTACAAGAGAAAAAAGGAATTTTACCTTTGAAGAACTGTTTTTCTACTCTTCTCGAGGTCTTAAGACAACAACACGATATCTTTTTTGAATCACAAACCGAACACCACCAAAAGGGCTTGTCCACTATTCTCTATAAAATTTCGGAGAGTTTAGAGAGAGTGAGTGTGAGAGTTCTTTTTGTGTTTCTTCTTAAAAAAACCAAAAACTGGAAGGATAGTACATTTTTGGTGCTATAAAAATCAAAAGAGTGTTTCTTGTGAATCAACTCGTCCTACTAATATTATGATTTTAGTTTAAATTTATTTGGTAGTTGGATAGCCTCGACAACTATCTCCCATCATTATTGTTTTTTTCTTTTGAACAAAATATTTAGTACTATTTTTTAAGTCCAATAGTTGCAAGATTAAAAAAAAAAAAAAAAAAGGATGATGGATCTTTGGAATAGTAAATGCGATTAAAATTAGTATATACTTTACTTTTATATTTTAGATTTAAATTGCATTATGAGTAAGTTACTTGCTAATGCATCCCAAATTTTCATAGCTAATGGACAATGGAATGTCTGGTTGACAATTTTTTCTACATGGAGCCAACCAACTAGGACCATAGAAATTTATCCAGTGTTGTTGATGAATTCTTCAGGAATATTAAGGTTTTCTTTTATGTGGCCTTCAAGTCTATAAATTTCCATACCAAATATATGTGGTTAATTTAAATTTTTGTTTAATACACGTTGTTAAAATGTATTTTTAAAAGAGAAATATTTGAGTACATCTGAAACTGCACTCATCTTTGTGTATTTTATACAGTAGTTTAATATCAACTTACGATGTGATACATTTTTTTTATTTGTTTTTTCTTTTAAATATTTTTAATATTATTTTATGCGATTAGAGGATGATGTAGGAGGATGAGTGCAACTAACTGACTCTTTTTTTTAATTTAATTATGATAATTTACTCATTTCACCATTTATTCAAGTTTAATATTTTATTCAAAGTATTAAAGTGAGTTTAGTGTAATTTGCATAAAATATATGTTAACAATCAAAAAGTCGGTAGTTTGAATCCACCACCTCTATTGTACTAAAAGAAATTATTTAGAGTTTAAATTAAATATGTACAAGTATAAATAGTTTTTTTTTTAGTTAAATAAGTTGGATATTTGACTTCTTAGTCGCCGATATATGTTTTACCTAATTGTTTAAGTTAGCAAATATGGTTTTTCTTTTTTAAAAAAAAATATTAACTAGACTGGAGGAATTCATTGTTAGATAAATGGTATGTGACTCTTCTTTTAGAGTTGCATTCTTTCAATTTCATGAGTTACATTCTTTCACAAATTGATTTATCTTTTCAACTATTAACTAACTTGAAAAAGAGATATGACTATGGGAATGTCCATGAATTAGTCTATAATTATATTTTTTTTTTCTCTAAATTAGAAACATACCTTTTCCGTCAACACTTTCCTCCCATAAAACTTTCCTTCCATTTTAAAATTTTGTTGAAGTTCGGTTCACTCCACAAGTTGAGTTTGTTGGATCTTGTGGACGAGGTGCTGCTTCCATAAAAAAAAGGTAATCTGTTATATCCTGAGAGACGATTACTCTTAAAACTCAGGCACTAGGGTGAGTAAAATTATTTTAAAGAGACAACGTGAATTCATTGATTGTATACAAGGTTCTGTATTTTCTGATATTATGTATTCATATAACATTCATGGCTATTAAAATAAACAAATAAATAAATAAAACTAGTCAAGTCTATGGTATCAAGTTTTCGTTGACATTTCCACATTTTCATGAATTGGACATTAACATGAGTGATGAATCGACATTTTCATTATATCGTAAAAAAAGATAAGAAACATAAAAAAAAATAAGCAATAAAATATCATTAATGTGTATATAATATAAATAATACACATTTTAACTTGTTTAAAAAACATAAAATATTTATTCGTGAATTTAAATAATTTTTTGATTTTTTTTAAAAATATCTATCCACATCGATATTTTTATAAAATTACAACTTTGACATTTTTCGTCGACTTTTTTTAAAGCAATTTTCGTCGACATCCTTCATGGGTGGCATATGACGATTGACGACTGTCATTTAATTTTCAAGCGTTTGGAAACGAATTTAAGAAATGGAAACTTAAACGCTGCGTTTAGTCCACTATAGCTTTATGGTATTGGTTGATGAGAAGGAAAAAGACGGGTTTGGGGTTGGTGGATCGGGTGGGGACCTATGTTAGTTGGGGGTAATTTAGTCATTTCACAACACCAACCTCCTTTCAACAACTTTTTCATGCTTCCATCCCTACTTCTGTGGGATTTTATTTTCATTATTTTTTTTCCTTCCTTCTTAGCTCACTTCACCTACTTATTTTGGATTTTTTAATTTTATTCATAAAAAAAAAAAAAAACAGAATTTCCTCTTGTTTCTTCCCAATATTTTTAAAAACATCAAATCTATGTTTATGTTTTAAAATTTTAGCTGAGATTTCTTTTTATTAAAAAAAAATAGATTCCAACCACATTTGTGCGTAAAACTCGTAAGAAATTAATTCCTAAGGGCCCGTTTGATAACGTTCCCGTTTCCTGTTTCCTGTTTTTGTTTTTCATTTTTTAAGAAACTGACTTGTTTGATAACCGTTTTCGTTTCTTGTTTCTAAAATTTGAGAAACGTTTCTTAAAGTGGGGCCAAATTTGAGTTTCTCCCTGTTCCGTTTCTATTTTATAGTATATTGTTTCTTTTAAGTATCAAAACTCATCATTGGTTTGTTGCTAATCATGCATGTCTATTACATTTTTTTATCTCTTGGTTGCGTGTTCAAATCCTGAAATGGACATTTTTATTTGGTTTTTTTCCTTTTATATTTTCTTTATTAATTTTGTTATTTACAAAATTAATTCTACTGTATTTATATTTTGTTTTAATTTTAAATTTTAAAAGTCTCCAATATTTATATTTATATATTATTTTAATTTTTAATATATTTTTTTAAATTTTTTTTATCTTTCAAATTTCAACTCCAAAGATGGATACTTTGATTTTTTTTATATATTTATCTCCATCTTTTATATTTTATTTATTAATTTTGTTATTTACAAAATAATTTTGCTATATTTATATTTATATATTATTTTAATTTTAATATGTTTATTAATTTTTTTGCATTTCAAATTTCAATTCCAAAAATGGACACTTTGATTTTTTTTATATTTATTTCTATCTTTTATATTTTATTTATTAATTTTGCTATTTATAAAAATAAGTTTGCTATATTTATATTTTATTTTAATTTTGAATTTAAAAATTCTCCAATAATTAGATTTATATATTATTTTAATTTTCAATTTGTATATTAATTTGTTTTTATAATTCAAATTTTGAGTATTAAAATTTTCAATATGCATGTTTATATATTATTTTAATTCTAATATTTTTAGCATATATGAAATCGAGTAGAATATTACTTTATATAAATTTTGCTGATTAAGACATTCATTTAGCTTTACTTTAATATTTTACAATCACAAAATTTACATAATAATATAATTAAGTTGGATTTGACTCGACATCACCTAAGACAAACGACTCGAATTAGAGATACAACATCGATCAAATTTGGGCAACATATATGAAGGATAGGACACAACTTTGTTATTATATTTAATTGTCATCGAGACTTACCTGTAGTAGATGACACAAACTTTTGATAATATATTTTTCGATGTTTAATGTATGACATATATTTTTTTTATATTATATGATTACAAAAAAAAAAAAACAAGAAACAAGAAATAGTTATCAAACGAGTTTATGTTTTTGTTTCTTTTTTTTTTCAAGAAACAGGAATAGTTATCAAATATGTTCCTGTTTCTTGTTCTTAAAAAAGAAGAAACAAGAAACAAGAAACAAGAAATAGGAAATAGGAAACGGGAACGTTATCAAACGGGCCCTAAGTAGCTAACCACCATAGATTGAACCCATAACATTTATTGAGACCGTGTCTCCTTCTTTACCACTAAACCAACCCATGATAGTTACAAATATTAGAACTTAACTAATATAGGTACAGGTGATTTAAAGATTGTAATAAGTTTAAAATTTCAGTGGTGCTAAATAAATACACAATTGATGCGACAAACCTCTTAAAGATATTGAATTTCTCTTCTTTTTTTTTATAGATTAAATTGCTAAGTTTATTCTCAAACTTTGAGGTTTGTGTCTAGTTAACATCTAAAATTTTAAAAGTATCTAAGAACAAGAAAAGAGAAATCACTTGAATACATAGAAACAATCTCCAGAGAGAAACAATCACACCACAACGCACATGATCCTGAGTATCACATCCTTGTCAGCTCATGAGCCGCAATATTGTGAGAACAAGGAACATGCTGGATTGTAATGGAACGGAAAAAAAATCAAACATTGTCTTAATATCCGCCACATAATTAGCCACATCTATTTGGATCATCAAACCACCTTTGAGCATTTGATAACCCCTAAAGAATCAGACAACACTCATAAATCAGAAAATTCCATTCGAACAGCCAGACGAAGACCCTCATAGATAACCAAAGTTTTTGCCGCTAATAGGTCATTGAAGTTATTATTTTGTGCATAATATAGAAGACCTTGATATATTAAAAAGAAAATTTAAAAGTAGTTGATGTATTAATATAAATTCAGATTTTGTGTCTAATTATACTTTAAACTTTTAATTTTGTACTTTTGCAGATCGGTGAATTTTTTTAAAATATATATAATTTCAAATATATTTTAGATACAAAATTGAATATTTCAGAACCTACAATAAAAAATTGAAAGTTAAAAAATTTATCACTTTTAAAGGATTGAAAAATCAAATAGACAAAAATTTCAAAATTTAAGGAGTACATCTATAATTGATTTTTTTTTTTTTATCTAAAGAAAATAATACCAAAAAGATTTACTCTCTTTCTCTTTTTTTCCAATCAATTTTCTTATGAAGAAAAAAAAAAATCCTAAGTTTGGTAGAGATGTACTTTTCACTGATGTTCTTCACAATAGGCAAGACTTTGTGAAACTAGATCACACACCAACTTGAAACTTGAAAGTGAAATTTATATATAACATTTTAAAATTAAATAAATAAATAAATAATGTATATAATATTTACATTTGGGGGTTGGTGATCTGTCACCAACCCCACTAACCTCCCAACATGATTTTTCTTTCTTTCTTTTTTTTTTTTTTTTTTTTAATGTGATATTTGTTACTTTGACTTATACAAGCATATTGCTCATCTGATTTCCTAACTTATTTTATAACATTTATATTCAATGTCTAAGAAATGTCAATACTAATATTATTAAACTCACACAGTGATGTGATGATTTTAGAAGGAATCATGGAATTGATTCATTTTTATGCTTTTTTTTAATTAAAAAAAGCCTCAAAAGTATTGTTTTCTTTAGTTCAAAAGAAAATTTGTTATTTAGTTATGGTTTCCAGAAATATCGCATTTAGATTAAATTAATAAAGATTTATGATTCTATTTTTGTAAATATTTTTTTCCTTATCATGTTTATTAATTTAATTTGTTTAGTAGGTATAGGTATAGGTATAGGATACATTTATTATTATTATTATTATTATTATTATTATTATTATTATTATTTGAAAAAGAATTATTATTCAGCTCCACTAGAAAAAAAAAATATTACCTCCTTATAAGTCAAAACATAAAATATCCATCACATTTCATATTAGAAATTGACCAACATGCTTTATAGGTGGTCCTTGAACTATGAGATTGGATCCATACGGTGTTTGAACTTTTAAAATTATAAATTTAGTCCATAAATTTTGATATATCTTTTAAAATTTACAGATTTATTAAATATAAAATTAAAAATTTAAGATTCTATTAGACATAAAGTTACAATTTAAATCTAATGGATCAATTATTTTTTAAAATTTCGAAATATTCATAAACTTGTTAGACATAAAATTGAAAGTTCATGAACATATTGGATTCTCTATTTGAAAGTTTAAGTGCCTTGATACTTTTGAAAGCTTAAGAGCTAAACAGACACAAACTTCAAAGTTGATAAATAAAATTTGTAATTTAACATTCATAATATATAAAATAAAAATAACATCAACATCAACATAAATATAGTTTGACAATAATATGAAGGGAAGTTATTATAAATAGAAAAAATATCAAACTATGTATAAATATAGAAAAAATTTACTATCTATCAGCTATAGACCTTCTATCTCGGTCTATTGCTGATAAAGAGTAAAATTTTTCTATATTTATAATAGTTTGGCTGTAATATGTTCATGTTATGCCTAGATTTAAGCTCAAAATGGCACTAAAAGAGAGCTTGAGGAGCAAGGAAGGGAAGGCCTACCTAGTAGAGCCTAGACATGAGAAAACAAGTCAACCTGGCAGGTCGAGCTAAGAAAGGAGGTTGAACTGTAGACCCATGGGAAGACCTAGTGAGCTCGACCCAATTGAGAAAACAAGTTGACCTGGCAGCTCCAACTAAGAAAGAAGGTCGAGCTATGAACCCATGGGGAGACTCTAGTGAGCTCGACCCAATTGAGAAAGGTGGTCGACCTGAGAAAAGGGATTGGACTAAGTAAGAAGCTCGACCTAAATAAGAAATAACCTAAGTAAGATAGGAGCTCGACATAAGTAAGAAAGGAGGTCGACCTAAGTAAGAAGGTAGGCCTAAGAAAGCAAGTTATGCATGGTTTAGCCACGCATTGACTACGTATTATGGTCAGTTAACCATACGTTAGAAGTCTACCCAAGAGTCGAGCACATTGATGGCCGAGATGTGTAACGGTTTTAACAATGATGGCTCAGATGGGTAACGACTGAAGAAAGTCCAGTAGTGGCTCAGAAGCTGAAAGATTAGGCAAGCTTCGGTTACAGAGTTCGACCTATATAATTGAGTCATTTTCAAACCTGATCCTAACTTAAGCATCAAAGTGGATTTGGTTCAACACCACACCGGTGTTAGATTTGTTTATTTTTTAAGGGTATTGAGCTAATCTTCTTCGAAAAATACAAATTAACCGTTGGTGTGATTTTCGGTATCAACAGTTCCAACTTATAGCAATTAAATTTATAGATTGTTTAAGAAAGTTGAAATGTTTATTTATTGTGAAGATAAGCAAAATTCAACCGAGATAAATAATATCAACCAGCTCTCCGGTAAAAAAAGTATATTTGTTTTTTTATTAAAATATATTTTTTAATATTTTTATTCCTATGATCTCGTTTAGAAATATGCGCTAAAATTTATATTTTGCCGACATTGTCTTTTATTTTATAAAATTGAAATCTTGATATTATTAGGATATTTGACCATTTTAATCCTCCATCACATGGGTGGAAAAAAATAAGAATAAGGCATAAAGTCGAATTTTGTAATTAATACATTATTTTGGAATATTGGTTTAAACTAGAATGCACGTCGGTTGGGTTTAGCCTTTTAAAAAATAATAATAATAAAATGAAAACAAAAATTATTTATTCAAAATTCTGCTGAGACCAGATCTGGATCTTGCTCCCTTTTTCTTTCCTTTTCTTCTTTTTTTTTTTTTTTTTATTTTTTTCCCTCTCTTGTCGGATTCTTTCTAATAATTCTCGAAAAAAAAAAGAAAAACAATTAATTGTACAAAAATATATTTGATTTAGAGCTATTTTCAAACATATATATAAATATGAGTCAAACTATTTATAATATAGAAAATTTTACTATCTATCAGCGATAGACGTGATAGAAATAAGACGTTGGCATATCGTGAGTAACAAATCCTTATTAAGTAATGGATTTTTAAGAGGCTTGCTTACAGACCAGACGTCTCTCTCATAACCGCGATAGATGCAATTGAAGTCTGACGCAGTCTGTTGCTCAAGTGATAGAAGCCTATCGCAGTCTATCGTTGATAGATGTGAAAATTTTCTATATTTGTAAATAGTTTGATATTTTTCCTATTTATAATAATTTTCATTTGATTTATGTCAATGATTTCAATATTTCAATTTGTGCTAATGTATATATCTCCTATTTTAATTTTTAAATATTTATATTATTTTAATATATTTATTAATCTTTTCAAATTCCATAAAAAAATTAAAATATTATTTTAATTCTCTTACTAAGTTTGTTCAATTATAGTCATGTACTTTCAAGTGTCCAATTTTGGTCTTCGTACTGTCAATAAATCTTAAATTTAGTCCCTCAAAGTTTATTTTTACCAAAATTGATTAAATAATAATAATAATAATTTTCATGTAAGGAAATACCGTATGTGAATATATTTTCAAAATAATAAAAATACTATTAAATAACAAAAAAAAAATTAAAAATAAACTAGCATTTGAGATTAAATTTAAGATTTATTAAAATTACATGGATTAAAATTAAATCATTTTTAAAATATAGAACCAACATGATATTTTAATTTAAAAAAATTCATTGTAATATACAATTTCAAATAGTCTCATGCATTCTTCATAATTGTTTTTCTTTTGTGCCAAGTTTGATTGATTCAAGGGAAATGTCAATATCTTAATTTCAATTTTTGCCTTTATTCTATTATTAAAAATAAATAAATTGATACATTACATTATATTTTGCAAAATCGTTTTTTAAATTCTTTTAGACCACAAGTTAGATTATAATTGTTTATTTAAATTTCATTGTAAACTACTATTAACAATATATGGACTTAAAAATTGCAAAGCATACTAGAAAATATGAAACTAAAAAAGAGATCTTAAAGTATTGAAGTTCATTGTCGTTAATGAAAAGACACTTTTACTTTTCTTATTTTTTAAATTGTTTACACAATGGAAGAGTTTCTCTTATATTCTTATTTCTTAAAATGTTTACATAATGCAATTCCTATATAACCTAAGTAGTATCACTATATTAGTATTGTTAAGTATATAGGGGTCATATATAATAGTGGTCTTTACAACTAATTTTAAAAAGCACTGGATTTTCAAAATTTACAAATACAGCAAAAAAATATTGAAGAAAATTGTTGTTTCTTATTATTCCAAGTTTACTCTTATTGGTGTATCATTATTTATATCAGTAGTATATTTGATATACTTTATATTTGGTATATCAATCATTTGATATACATTCTATTTGGTATATTAATTGATTAATATACCAAACATAAAATATATAAATTCAATTTATTATTGTTGTGGGTGAATTTGATGACAAAATTCTATCTTGTTTGGGAATAGGAAAAATTCATATCCTAATCCTAACAGAAATAAGATAAACTCTAGGTCAAATCTTGTATAAATTCATCATTATAGCTCTATATGATGTAACTTAAACTTCTTACTTCTACTCTATTATAGAGCTCTCATTCTGACTTTGGCATCAAAACCATTTTTCTTTGTTTTGTAGTCCTCTCCTTCCCAAATTACAAATCTACCGTTGCTGTCACATGAAGGTCATGTACGTTTTCTTCTATCCAAATTTTAGCATCAACTAACAGTTGGCACCATTTGTGAGGACAAGAGTGATCTATGTATGAAAAATCGAGATCTTTGCAAAATTCAGAAAATCAAGTTTGCGATGACTTGGTTTTCATGATCTATCAAGAAAAAATCCAAAGAAAATACAAAAAAAAAAAAAAAAAAAAAAAAAAAAAGATATCCATGGTTGATTATCATGGAAAAAACTAGCCTTTGATGGAAACCAACGACAAATAATGAAGAGTTGGGGTGAAAAGATATTGATGAAGGTAATGGAGGCATAGATTGGATAAAATATTCATCACCATTCATCAATAATAGTATATTACATAACACTTTTTTCTCCGACAGCCCAGCACAAGTGGTGTCACTCTTCCAACAACAACGAACGATGTTTTTCTTTTCTCTTTCTCTTTCACATATTCGACCAAGTCTTTCCATTTCATCGTCGATGTTTCCAGCGAGATTGAAGCAACAACAATACTCAATCATGCTCGCTTCTCGACTTATATTAATTCACTAGCACGAGACAAACAACAACACATATCTTTCCACGTTTTCAATAGCGACAATGTCGTCTATCGACATCAACATTGGCAGGAACGACTAGAAAATTTGAAGGCTACGAATTCTGCTAACATATGTGATCAGAAGCTGACCCACAACGTCTTTTAGCTTGCTCACACAATTCTCTCAAAGATATGAAGTTCGCAAGAACCTAAAGTGCATTAATCAACCATTGTGTTGTTTTGTGTATATTATGGAATAATCAAAATATAAGCATATATTGAATAATTAACTTAGTCGGAATCATCTTTACAACGGTGAATAGATGAATAAATAAACACGAAGAATACAGAAAAGGAAAATACAAATTAGGAATAAACCATAAATTACGCTAATATCCTCTCTTAAACTCAAGGTGTTAGAGTGGCGACTAACTTGAGTTTGTGAAGTGAGTGAGTGAAGCGACTAGATGAAACTCAAGGTGGCATATCACAGAAACTAAAGGAAACTTATGAATCAAACACGACAAATCTAGGGCAGAAATAGAAACCCATGAAGAACAAAAACACGATGAACTTCTCAGCTAGAAACAGAGATCAACATAGAAAGATCTGAAAACAGATGCCACGAACGACTAATTTGAAAACAGAATAGAGACCTTAAAAGATCTGAAAAATGGAATAGAGAACCATGAACGAATCTAGAAATTGAGCTTAAAATATATGATCCTTCACCTCAAGAATCTAGAAAAACGGACTCCTAGATATTTCTAGATTTCATCGTAGGAATTCTTTTTAGGAAAACGGTCTTGAAAACAAGTTATTAAAAAAAATTGATTAAGAAACCTTATGAAATAATAGATTAAATTTTTTAAAGGTTAAAAAAAATACAAAGGATTTTAAGAAAATTTTAAAAGATTTAAAAAAGAGTTATAAAAAGGATTCTTTAAAAAAATTAGATAAATTTCAATAGGAAATAAAATAAAATTAAACATAAACAATTTATAAGCAAAACGTAACATAATAATGAATTAGATAAATATAGAAAGCTTATTAATATTTTAATAAAAACATATCGGATATCGATCTCGGACTCCTAAAGAATTGACTCCCCACCTCAAGATTTTTAGAAAATCAGACTTCCAAATTTTCTAAATTCCATCGTCGGTTTTTTTATAAAAAAAATTACAAAACAAAAAATACCGACGATGCAACGTACAAATTGAAACAACATATATTTAAATTAATAACAATGATACAATTAAATAAAAATAACAAACAAACAAAAATTGAAAAAAATAAATGAAGCACTATTAAGTAAAATAAAACATACCAAAATATATAAATACATAAATTGAATATAACAATAGATAGATAAAAGATACCAATTAGATGAGTTGCTAAAATAAAATTAATATAATAATGATAATGATAATAATATAAAAAAAATGTTTATAAAACAAGCCAAAATAATAATATAAAATAATAACAATGATAACAATGATAACAATGATAACAATAAATAAATAAAAGAAAGAAAAAAAAAAAAAGGAAGGGGGAAGGGAGAAGGGGGAAGGGGGCTACCCCTAAAAGAATTTTTTTTCCTTTTTTTTAGAGAGTAAGGAATTTTAAGAAGATGAACCTGAACAAAAAAATTAAGATAAATACAAAAAAAATCGATAGATCTAAAGCATAAACGAAATTTATAAAAAAAAAATAAGAGTAGTGATGAAAACATGTTGTCTGTACCTCTTTTCTTCCATTTATCGCTTGTAGGTCCTCAAAAGAAGAGGATGAAAGCGGAACCCAGAACACAAAGGTTGTTCATTCTTTCAGGTGCGGATTCTTGGGACGAATGCCCTACCAAATGTAACCGCCACGAAGCTAGACCTTATGTTGTACGGATTTTTTTTTTTTTTTTTTATAAAAGAACTCACTGATTTTTTTTTCTCTATTTCTTTCCTCTACACCCTTCTTTTTTTAGATCTCTAAGGTTTTTTTTACCAAGCAATCTCCCCATTTTTCAAAGACCAAAAGCAACTAATTTATAGCCAACTAAAAAATGAAAAAATCAATCAAACTCATTTTAAAAGGAAAATCATAAATGGTAGATTATGAGACGATTTTTGTAAAAAAAAATTTAAATACGAAAATTTCCTAAATAAAAGATTCTTCTATTAAAGAAAGATTTTCTCTCCTACATATATATTACTTTAAAAAAGAAGAATTTTTTTCATTATTATATTTTTAAAGATTAATTATTAAAAATTATTTATTTAATTATTTACTTATTATTTCTTTTTTAGCACTAAATCAAAATTAGCACACAATGAGAGAAAAATAAAAATAAAAATAAAATAAAATAAAATAAATAGGAAAAAATAGGTGGCTACATAAATATTTTACCTTTTGAGCTTAGGGTCAGCCTCGACCTCGACATCGACCATTCTTCACAGTGTGCATGGTGTACTTGGACGCGTACGAATAGTGAAAATATTTTACCTTTTGAGCTTAGGGTCGGCCTTAGCCATTTTTCACAATGTGCATGGTGTACTTGGACGCGTATGAATTGTGAAATGATGTATTATAGAGAAGGTTGACCTAAGTCGTCCCCTAGGGTTTCGGAGTCGCCTCATGATAATAAGATAACCCATCGGGCCAAAGGGTGCACCCCGTTTCATGTTTGGCTAGCGTCAGCTCGAGACCGAGCATCTTTTGAGCCTCAAAAGAACTCTTGGGTCAAGGCATGCTTTAAGTATGCCCGGTTAAACGTTTGGGCAGGCTTAACCTTGGCTCAACAGAGACCAAGCACTATGGCAAGCCAACTCCTTATCCTTGGCCCAATTTGGTCCAAAGTTGCCACTTCCAGCCTGTATCATGCTCTATTCTTGATTTTGTCGTTCCTATTTGCGCTAGATATCAATTATACCTTTTGGTCCAACATCACCCATAACAAAACTCATTCCAAAGAAGTTGCAAGTAAACAATCAAAATTATTCATGAACTTCAAACCCTGCTAATATCAATTTTTAACAGTAATCGATCATTGCTAATTATTATATCGACATATTATTTATGCTAAAATAAATTTAACTAATAAAATTTTAACTAATATGATATAATTTTGAGAAATTATTATAAACAAAAAAAATAACAAACTATTTACAAATATAGAAAAATTTTACTGTCTATCAGCGCGCAATAGAAACTATCGCCGTCTATCACTGATAGATAGTAAAATTTTTCTATATTTGTAAATAATTTGGCTCATTTTTCTATATTTGAAAACAACTCTATAATTTTTTTATTAAAAATTAATTAATTATAATTTTATTATTTAATTTTTCGTGCTAATCAATGTTTTAATCTGCAAATATTTTTTTTAATTTTAAATTTAATTTATTGATTAATCAATTAATACTAACGGGATTACATTCCTTTATTTTTTTATTTTTTATATTTAATCAATCCATCAATTAAAAATGTTCTAAAATAAAACAAACTCAGTATTGTATTCCCTAATATTTTATAATTTCTTTTGAGCTACATAATATTTATTATTATGAATATCCAAACATAGATATTTCATATCTTAGACATTAATTTTTCAAATATTTAATATTCATATTCATCAAACAAACTCCAAACATACCCTAAACTTAGTTCCTTATGTTCTAATATTTATTGATGAATGTTTGAAATTGATTTTGTTAAATATATGTTGTAGTATGAAATATTTTGATATTTTTTAAAGTTAGCTCTAATTCTTTTAAAAATTTTATGATTTAATCGCTTATTATTTTAACTTTTCTTTTAGTTATACACTTACTGTTGATTAATGTTAAAAATTGATAAACATACCTTGCATGATACTAAGGGAATTGTAGACATTTAGAAGAATATGTAAGTATGTATATTTGTTAATTTTTTTTAAAAAAAAATATATTTTGTTATCAATTTTTAGAAAGCTGGTAGAAATTTTTTTATTTCCTTTAAAAATAGTTCAAATATAAGCAACTATAATATAGTTTTTAAACAATAAAAATTAAATTAGAAAATCCGTTCAAATAAATTAATAACAAAAATTTAAGAATATGAAAGTTTACAGTTCTAAACCATTCAATTATTTGAGTTATCGTAGACTCGAATACAGGGGAGTGTAACTTCTTGATCACATCTCAGATCTTTGAACAAAAAGGCCAAACAGATCGTTGGATAAAAACTAAAAAGGTAAAATCACGCGCTCCATCTGAACCGTTCATATTATTGTAGCCGTGTGGGCCCACGACCGTTCATTTCCAACACGGAAAAAAATCTCAATTAAACGAAAAAGTTGTACAAAGACGGAAAAAATTACGACTTAACAATTTATGTTTCATTTTTTTAGAAATGAATTTATTTGATAAAAGTTTTCGTTTTTTGTTATTAAGATTTTAAAAATGTTTCTAAAAATTGGAAATTTTTTCAAAAACCACAAAATGTAGTTTTGGTTATTCCGTTTTCTTCTTCATATTTTCCATTTTTGTTGGTCTTCACTTGCTGTGGAAAGCAACTGAAGGATTTAAAATTATACTGAGAAAACAACAGTGACTTTTTTTATTTTTTATTTTTATTTTTTTTTATAGAATAAAAGTGACAATTATACTATAGATATATATATGTAATTATTATTGTATCAAACAAGAAAAATAGCGTTACGTACAGTTTAAACATAATTCTCAAAACTCAATAATGTAAAAAAGTAATATTTTTTGATAAAAAATGCTAATTAAAAAAATCCGTCAGAAAATTTAAATTAAAATTACTGATTTATGATTTATCATCTTAATTGATGATGTTCATTTATTCTTTATAGTTTATATAGTTATTTATTGTGGTTTGTTTTAGTTCAAAAATTTTAGGTTGGATTGGGTAGAACCACATTTTAAATCCAACTCAAATGTTTTGTGGGTTGAGTTGGTTCATATTATTTGGGTCAATTTATTTAAATTTTTGTTATAAAAAGAAGTAAAATGTTAATATGTAAAAAATTTATTTAATTATTATCATGTATTAAATTAAGATTAACCACTCAATTTCAATTTATATTATGATAATTTTTTTTATAGAGGACTAAAAATTTATTTTTAAAGGTTGTTAGAGAATAAATTATCTATAAAAAAAATAATGAAACTAAATAAAATTAAAATTAAATATATGTATATATAATTGTGTCATAAGTAAAAATATTTACTTTTTAAAATTAATAATATGTTCGGGATGGTTCGGGTTATTTTAGGTGAATTCATGAACTAACTCAACCCATAAATTACTTTGCTTTGTTGGTTTTTTGGGAGGGAAAGTGCACAAATTACGCCTAAAGAATGAAACTTGATAAACAATTCACTTAATCTATAGTAAAATTGATTTGAAAGCAATTGTAGACTGTCAGATTAATTGACGTGCGACGCTCATTAATTGATGATCATTACCAGCTTACAAGGTCCGAGAGCGAGATGCGAGATTCAAAAGTCGAGCATCGAGAGCTAATATGTCGAGATGGAAGTGGCTGACGTGGACCGAGATCGAGAGCCGAGATTGGGATGCGAGAGTCGGGAGCGATAATCGAGAGGGTGAGGCGCGGATTGGATCTGTGTCTCGTTTATGGGGGCGTTGTGGTCATTTCACGTTAGCCAGACCAAATGTCATTAGATTTTTGGGGAGAGGCCAAATTTCATTTGGACCCACCCAACTGGGTCATCCGTACAAATTTCCCCAAAGATAACCACTAACATTTATTAGGGCTTTTTTTTTAAAAAAATAATAATAATTATTTATCAATAAGCATATTTGCAGAGACATGTCTTTTGCCCAATCTTGCATGCAGTGGCGTTGAGATTTTCCGACCGCTACATCCATTGTAGTAGCGGCACCAGTTCGTCTTCGGCCTTGTTTCCCCGCCTCACCATCACTGTAGTTTATTATTTTAGCCAGTTCATTAAAAAAACCATATTTTTAGTGAAGTCATTAGAAATTTGCCACACCACCTGAGTTTAGTCGTTTGGTTAATTCCACATCATCTTTCTAACCGTCAAACAATGTCAAGGACCATTTAAAACATTTTCTCAAACTTTAGGGACTGAAAATGTCCCTTTTGAAACCTCAGGGACACACCAACTCCAAACCCGAGGGACCAAAAATGTATTTTGCCCTAAATTTATAAACTTCAATTTTATATCTAATAGATCTCAACAATATTAAAAAGGAAAGAAATAGTTTGTGTCTAATTAAACTTATCTAAGTTTTATACTTAGTAGATAAATTAAGTTTAAAAAGATGTCTAATAGTGCTTATTAAATAAAAATTTAAATTTAATGTCTAATATAACATTTAATTTGTAACATTTTCAAATACATAAGAGACCTATTGAATGCATAATTGATACTTTAAGAATCTATTAAACACAAAAATCGAGAA
Organism: Lagenaria siceraria; assembly: GCA_002890555.2. Lineage (NCBI taxonomy): Eukaryota > Viridiplantae > Streptophyta > Magnoliopsida > Cucurbitales > Cucurbitaceae > Lagenaria > Lagenaria siceraria. The sequence continues at coordinate 17,472,983 of CM016488.1, forward strand.
TCCATGAATCTATTAGACATTTTTTTAAAGTTTGGGAACTCTATATAAACAAAAGTCTAGAAGTTTATGGGCTAAGCTTTTAACTATACATTTGTGCCCCTAACTTGAAGTTTTAGATCCACCAGTGAGTTGGGTAGATTGAATTTTTCAGGTCATCAGATTTTTTTAACATCCCTACGGTCCAACCTTTGACTTTTAAAATGATAATTAATCTTATTTAGCAAGTCATGCACAAATTGGCTAGTTAAATTGTTATTAAAAATGACGACGTTCTTAATTATTGTACTTAGCATCCATTTTGTTAATTAAAATTACCAGGAAGTTGTCTTAATTCCCTGAAGGTGTGGTTAATTAAACTTATATACCTTATACTAATTAAAGTATTTTCATTCATTTTGATTTTTTTTTTAGAGAATCGTATGAGATAAGACGAATTGAAGGATATTTTGTGGTCTAGTATTATAAGATTACATACTTCTTTCATTCATTATTTGACATATCATTAGATGATGTATTATTTTATTTTGTGGGTCTCGCCATTCTTATATATTTATTTTATCATAAGAACTAAGTTTGGTGTGTCTTACTAAATAATTACAAGGTATTAAAAATGGACCCATTCAATAACCTGAGAAATTACTCTAAACAGAAAAAATATCAAAAGAATTTTATTGCGTTGATAGACAGTAAAAATTTTCTATATTTATAAATAATTTGACTCATTGTTCTATATTTGAAAACAACCTCAATAACATTGGGCACAATCTACTTGCTAGTCACTAATCAAAACAAATTAATATCACTCAGAAATTTTTAGTATTATCTTAATACTTACTCCTTCAATTAATTATTTGACACGTCATTAAATGATTTATTCATTTATTGTGTGGACCCTATATAATTCTTAAATGTTACTTTTGTGACAATCGATTTGGAGGTAGTATGAAAAAATTTTCATACTACTATAATACTAGAAATATAATACTAGAAATTTTCTCAATTTATTTGTTAAGACATTTATCTTTTTACTCATTTGACAGGTCTAAACCTCAAATCTTTCAAATCTCACATGTTGTTAATATATATATATATATATTTTGGAGTTGGAAGTCCAAATCACCTCTATATTTCTTGTATTTTTTTAGTACAATAACTGAGAGGATAGGAGATCGAACCTCTGACCTTTAGGGAAGGAGACCATAACAATTATTGTTGAGCTCAGCTCAATTTGGGCACTATATTTCTTGTATTAAAAAGGTAGATCATATCATATTTTATTTTTGAATAATTGAAGAAATTAATTCAACCAAGTATAAGGTTAAATTTGTCAAGGATTGTCCCAGACAAGTCTGAAAGCCAACAGGTGGTCTCAAACCTAAGGGAAAAAAGGGTTGCATTGGGGACCATGCATTTTAAAAGGGGAAAAGTCAGGCCCTCAAGTTTTGAGTCAACTAGTCGAGCTCGAAAAACTATATCAAAAGAAAATAATTGAGCCAAGCTCAAGACTGGCACTCTGCAGTCTCAAGAGCCACAACCATTCTGACATCACCAATGTAACATGTAACCCTAAGCAGGTGTTAAAGGAATGATCTTATAAATAGCCTTATATCGACAATCCCACGGAAGGAAAGTAAGGAACTCCAAGTAAGAAACTCTAATCCTCTTTTTATGCTTAAGTGACCCTGTACTAATTTAAGCATCATAACGTGTTCGACTCGACACCACATCGGTGCGGGTGCTCTCACGCAAGTCAGCTTCAGTAATGTGTCCAAACTAGAAGAGTGAGCTTGAAGCATGTAAATTTTCAGAGTGCAAATTTTATGCGCCAAGATTGTAACAATTAAAACCAATTCAAGCATAGCTTAATAGATAAAAAGACACAAATAACCATCCCAAAAAATCTAGAAATGGTATTTTGACTTATACATGTAATTACTTGGGCAATCATTTTTTAATTTTTAACCTTCAAATTGTCTAGTCACTCCCTAAAGTTTAAAAAACAATTCTTCCATTAGAATCTTAATTCTTCACATCATTCTATTAATTTTCTTGATCACCCCTAAATTACCAACCAAGAAAATAATAATAATAATAATAATAATAAAAGTAAAAGTAAAAAAATAATAATAATAATAATAATAATACTAATTAAAGACCCGACCCGACCCGGTCCAGACCCGATAAAATCAGAATCTGAAATCCCTAATCTGAGAATAGAAATCCGGAAATCTGGACCGTCGATTTTCCGTTGGAAGCTATTTATAGGGCCTCGGTTTGCTCTATCTTTCGTGCGCTCACATTTCTCTCTTCCTTCTGCGATACTCTTCTTCTCGCAGAAACAGAGAGATTTTTGTGTTCTTTCTTCCCCAAATCTCTCACAATGTCTCTCATCGTCGAGAAAACCGCCGGCGGCCGTGAGTACAAGGTCAAGGACATGTCTCAGGCTGACTTCGGTCGCCTCGAGATCGAGCTTGCCGAGGTCGAAATGCCCGGTCTCATGGCCTGCCGTACCGAATTTGGCCCTTCCCAGCCATTCAAGGGAGCTCGCATCACCGGCTCCCTCCACATGACCATCCAGACCGCCGTTCTCATCGAAACCCTCACCGCTCTTGGCGCCGAAGTCCGTTGGTGCTCCTGCAACATTTTCTCCACTCAGGACCACGCCGCCGCCGCGATTGCTCGCGACAGTGCTGCTGTTTTTGCCTGGAAAGGGGAGACTCTTCAGGAGTACTGGTGGTGTACTGAGCGCGCCTTGGATTGGGGCCCTGGTGGTGGTCCGGATCTGATTGTTGATGATGGCGGTGATGCAACTCTCTTGATTCATGAGGGAGTTAAGGCTGAGGAGATTTATGAGAAGACTGGTGCTCTTCCTGATCCTTCTTCTACTGATAATGCTGAGTTTCAGATCGTGTTGACGATTATTAGAGATGGATTGAAATCTGACCCTAAAAGGTATCACAAGATGAAGGAGAGATTGGTTGGTGTTTCTGAAGAGACTACCACTGGTGTTAAGAGGCTTTACCAGATGCAGTCAAGTGGAACCTTGTTGTTCCCTGCCATTAATGTCAATGACTCTGTCACTAAGAGCAAGGTACTTCTTCTGCTGCTTTTGTTTCAGATCTGAGTTTCATTTCTGTTTTTCATTTCTCTGTTGCTTTAGATCTGCTTTCTGTGTTGATTTTCCTGTTCAAATCCCATCAGATCTGGTAACCAATAGCTCATTCATGCTTTGTATAGTGCAGTGTTTGAACTGTAACTCTGTGAGCGTAATTGTTTGGATTAGCTTCTGAACCTTGCATGAGTTTGAACCAAGCTGATAATGGACTCATTGTTGTTGACCATTGTTCTGTGTTGTTTCTGTCCACTCTCAATTTCAGTTACCCTTTTCTTCGCTGTTGACTGATAATCAAAGATCTTTCGTCTTTCATCTGCCAATCGTGCCATTATTATGTTTTGTGGTCAATTTTAAGCTCCAAACACTAATCTGGTTCTTGTTGGATTTATTTCTAATTGCTTACAGTTTGACAACTTGTATGGATGCCGTCACTCTCTCCCTGATGGTCTGATGAGAGCTACCGATGTCATGATTGCCGGTAAGGTCGCCGTTGTGTGTGGTTATGGAGATGTTGGAAAGGGTTGTGCTGCTGCTCTCAAGCAAGCTGGAGCTCGTGTGATCGTGACTGAGATCGATCCAATTTGTGCTCTCCAGGCTCTTATGGAAGGCCTACAAGTCCTTCCCCTGGAAGACGTAGTCTCTGAGGCCGATATCTTCGTCACCACCACCGGTAACAAGGATATCATCATGGTTGATCACATGAGGAAGATGAAGAACAATGCCATTGTTTGCAACATTGGTCACTTCGACAATGAGATCGACATGCTCGGTCTCGAGAATTACCCTGGTGTCAAGCGTATCACCATCAAGCCTCAAACAGACAGGTGGGTCTTCCCCGAAACCAACGTCGGCATCATCGTGTTGGCCGAGGGGCGACTCATGAACTTAGGTTGTGCCACTGGACACCCCAGCTTTGTGATGTCCTGCTCATTCACAAACCAAGTGATTGCACAGCTCGAGCTATGGAACGAGAGGGCGTCCGGGAAGTACGAGAAGAAGGTCTACGTGTTGCCGAAGCACCTCGACGAGAAGGTAGCCGCCCTTCACCTTGGCAAACTCGGGGCTAAGCTGACGAAGCTAAGCAAGGACCAAGCTGACTACATCAATGTGCCAATTGAGGGTCCATACAAGCCTGCTCACTACAGGTACTGAGGGGAGAATTGTGGAGGCTTGATTTTCACAACTTAGTGATTTATGGTAGGAAAATTTTAAGGGTGTTCCTTTTTTTTGAAGTGTTTGGGGATAGTGGTTTGAAGGGGAAAAAGGGTCTGAATGTTGAAGAAAGACCAATGGTTTGGGATGAATAAGGAAGGTTAGATTTGGTTGTGTGGAAAATATTACTTTGTTTATGTTGAAGTTTTATTATTACTTTTCTTCTGAATTTGTGTCATCATTTTTTCTCGGTGAGAAAGAAAGAGAAAAAAGCAAAACAAATTGCTGCCTTTAATTAATTATTTTTGTCTTATTTGAAATTTAGCGGTAGCTGTCCCGTAATTTATGGATATTTTGTTCCTTCTCTTTATTTGCAGAGCTTAATCTTCACCAATTTAGACTTTATTTGTTTACGTGTTTCTTTATTTATCACTCTTTTTTTCCCCTAAAAATAAACGATGAGTGTTGAGTCTTTAAATAAATATGATTTTTTTGGTATTAAATTTCAGTTGGAAGAAAAATCCAAAATAAAAAATAAATAAAGTGAAAAAACTAGGGAAATTTTTAAAAAATAAAAAAATAAGGAAAGTTATTTACAGAAAATAGTAAAATTTTTAGATGGTTGTGACAGACGCTCATGAAAGTCTATCTAACAAAAATGATAGAAGTCTATCACTGATAGAAGTCTATCAATATTTATTTTACTATTTTTTGTAAATAGTTTAACATTTTTCTGTTGGTAAAAATTTTCCAAAAAAACTATATTTATTTGTGAACTTTAAGTATATTTTTACTATTTATTCAAATAAATAAGCATTTCAATTAATTTAAAAATATAACATATTTATTTATTAATAATCTTGGCTTGGTTGTCCAAATTTTATAAGCAAATTACTTACTTCTTACAATTTTAATAAGTTTTTCACCAAAACCAAATCAAGTTTTTTTTTAAAAAAATACATTTTTAAGTTGCATAGGTTTAATTTTTCCAGCAAAAATGAGAATTAGTTTTTTATTTGTCATTTCATTTGGGTAGGTCATCCATATTTGAAGCAATTGTTAATTAATGATAAAATGAACCACATTAAACTCTGTATCTAATTGTTGACCTTTTACTTACCAAGGGTGAATCATAAATCTCTTACTTGCCACTCTTGAGTTTTTTGTGCGTAGGATAAAGGATACATGATAATTGAGAGAGACCTAAAAAGAATATGTCAAAGTAAAGATGACAGCCTATTTCATTTCTAAAAATTGGAATTTGAAACCTTTGGGAATATAAATTGATATATAATAATCAAAGTTTAAATAACAAAATGGTTAAGTTAGAGATTTAGTCAAGTTTATGTCAAAAAGATTTCTTAACATTTAAAAGTGTCTAATAAGTCTCTAAATATTCAATTTTTGTCTAATAGATCATTGACATAAAATTTTCAAACTAATTGGTTAATTAGATTCACTATTGAACTTATGTGTAATAAGACTCTAAACTTTCAATTTCATGTAGAACTAATAAGACATTTTTAAAAATTTACAAACTAAATAGAAAGCCTAAAAACTTAGAAAAATTATTATAAATAGAAAAAATATCAAACTATTTACAAGTATAGAAAAATTTCACTATTGAAAGTAAAATTCATTTTTCTACATTTGAGAACAACTAAAAAATTTATAGACTAACCTTATAATTTAACCTTTAAAATTCTATAAAAGTACCAAAATTCACCTTTAACATTCTATAAAAGTACAAAATTTCACCTTTAACATATACACATTTTAATTTTCACTCTAAATTTCATTAATACTTAAATTATACAAGTATAACTTTTATTTAGTTCAAACAATTGTATGAGGTGAATAATTAAACCATCATTCTTTAAAATTGTAAAATAATTATTTATCTCTACTAAATTATGTTTATTGAAACATATCATGCTATAAACTCTAGCCACTAATTAGTAATTGACATGTATTACCTCTAGTCTGAGATTAGAGATTCGAATCCTAATACCCACTAGTGTACTAGCCACTAACACCTATATACAACCTTCCAAAACGAACAAAGAACAGTTAAATTTTCTACTACCTTTCAACCAAACTTCCATTAATCAATTCCTACTTCCACGAATTCAAACACCCCAAATGCGGCGACCACTTAAACTCCGCCGTCGCATTCGCCAAGCTCTTATAAGAATTCTTCCTAAACTTCTTCCAATCATAAAGAACAGTCCGGAGATCGCCGACCTTCGCGGCAATGCTCCGGCAGCAATTGGCATGAACCGTCGCCACTTCTCTCGGGTCTCGACTTTCCTGACAGAACCCACTGAAGTAAAGTGTGTCAAGGAATCGGACTCTGAGGCCAAGCTTGCCGATGATTCCGCCATGGATGAGGTTTAGAAGAACGTCCTGCTCTTTCTTCCCTGTGGAATTGTCTTTCAGATCATACCAGTTTTGGAAGAGGGAAATGGTTTTGTTGTTTGATCGGACGAAGTAGAATCCGGTATTGATGAAATTCTCCTCCCCAAATGGGTTGCCGGAGAAGCCGTCGGTGCTGATTTGGAGATCCTCTGTTTTGTTGGGGCTGAGCTTCGTGAAAGGGTCTCGAAGCCACATTACGTCTGTGTCCTGTGAAGAGGGAAATCAATGAGAAGATGGGATTAATTGGGCTTCATTCTTTAAATGGGCCTGTTTCATGTTCTTTTGATTATTGGGCCTTGATTCAATAATTGGGCTCTCAAGAGAAGATGGGCTCAATTCTTTAAATGGGCCATGACGCATATTCTTTTCATGATTGGGTCTTGATTCAATAATTGGACCCTCAAGAGAAGGATGGGCTCAATTATTGTTTTAGTTTAAAGGTTGAAATTGTCTTTTAATCATACTTGGATGGCATGACACTTGTGATTTTGGCAAGAATTTAGAAGATGAAATAGAAAGTTTTCTATACTTTTTAATTGTGATCATCTTGGTTCATACCTTCTTATTTTTAATTCATCTTTTCCAATCGAAATTTTAACATGACACTTTTTTACTAGGAGACGAGAGATTAATAGACGTACCCGAATATCTCAACTGGATTGACACACCCATAGCGCCCTTATCACCCACAAATTTTAGCATGACACTTACTAAATTTCTTAAAATGTAACTAAGAATGTTAAAAAAACTTGATGACCTAAAATTCAATTAACCCAACTCAACTCGTATAGTTTTGGTTGGGTTATCAACTCATTTGGGTTGAGTTAGGTTCAAATAAATGAAATTTGGTTAATGAATTCACCTAAAGTAACCACAATGAACCTGAACTTATTATTAATTTAAAAAAGTGTGTGTGTTTTTTTTTTTACTTACAATACAATTATATATAGGTATATTTATTTTAATTTTATTTATTTCATGAATTTTTTTGGATCATTATTCTCTAACAACTCTTACAAATAATTTTTTTTAACACTTTGAATTTTTTTTTTTGCATAATATAAATTTGAGTCTCTAATTTTAAATCAATATATTAAAATAATTAAATAATTTTTTACATAGTAACATTTTACTTCTCTTTAGAAAAATAATTTAAATAAATGATTCGAGTAACCAAAATCATTATTTAATACGGATTATTTGAGTTGAAGAAAGTTACAACTCGAACAATTAGTTTGGGTCTAAAAAGTATTTCAACCTAATCTAATCCGACGCACAAACACGTTTATGTAACCATAAATTTACATTACAATTTAACCATTATGGTATTTCAAATAGCTACCAAAATGATCACTTTTTGAAACTATGGTGATCAAATATCAATTTTGAATGTACAAAGACCAAAAAATATATATATACCAAAATTAAAAGTACAAGAATCAAAATAAATCACAGCCAAAATACATGGATGAAAATGTTTTTAAACCTAATTTTGAAGTTTGAAAAAATTTTGGGCTTTTTTTAAAGTTCTATAAGTCTCTATCAAATTTTGCCAACTCATTAATATTTTGCCACGTAAGCTTATCATATGCCAATTTTAACATCAAATTCAGCTAGAACAAAGTTTCAACTCAACCACAAAACTATCATACCATAAAATAATCTTTACTTATAGCTATAAGATTCCCTTGCCGGCAATAAATCAATCTAATAAATTAATAATACACTAATATAAAAAATTAATGAAAGATATTGAGTTTATTATTTATTTAAGTAAATAAATTTAAGATTTTAAAAGTCAAATCTTGCTTTTATATGTGATATAGACTTTTTCAGTTTAGATCCCTAGAATGGCTTCTTTAAAGATGCTTATTTGGTGCGGGGGTGTTTCTTTAGACGTTCACATCTCATGGGCTCATTGTCCAAAAAAGTTCTATAAATCACGTTTTTAAGAAAAATTATTACTTAAATTATTCGGACTTTCAAAACTGATTTTTAATTATTAATTTGTAATTTTTTATTTTCTAAAATTAAATTTATAAACACTTCCATCTATAGATTAGTTTATATGTAACCATGTTTAAAAACAAAGTCAATTTTTAGGCCATGGTAATTATTGTGTTTTTCTTTAAATTAAACATATTTTTTTAAATTTTCTTACCATGATTTATATTTTTTAAAATTGAATTCTTAGTCAAATTCCAAATTTCAAAAATAAATTAAAAAAAATTTGCGTGAAACAAGTAAAAATTTAAAAAACAAAAAACAAAAAATCAAATGGTTACTAAAATGGGAATAAACTTTTAATTTTGTGTTTAATAGGTCTCTAATAAATTCATTTTTAAAATCAATTGCTCTTGTGAACTTTATGTAGTGAAATCTTAAATTTTTTATTTAATATTTAGTAGATTCGTGAATTTAAAAAAATGGAAAGTCTAGTAACTTCAAAAACTAAATATACACCAAACTCAAAGTTTCAAAATTTATAATTTAATCAAAATTATTCAATGATGTTTATCATTTGTCACAATGTGCTTCTTTTTATTTTATTTATTTTTCTTTTAGGTTCCCTTTCATACATTTACCAATTAAAAAACAACTAGCCATATTGTTTTTAGAAAATTTCAATTGACAGGTGGAAGTATAGTTGAATAGTAGTAGTTGTTGTTGTTTTTTCTTTTTCTTTCTTTCTTTCCTTTTTAATTATTCGAGGGTCTTCCTAGTGTTTATTTTTAGACAAGTTGTACGATGTAATTATAATAAGAACAAACAATCAAATATTAAATAGTAATCCACATGGATCAAATATCATTTAATATTTTAGATTTATATAAAAAAGCTTTTGATCATCTCTTTCCTAATTGTCTTATATATAGCCATCTTTTTTGAAGCCTCTACATCTTAGTTTTCATGGACAATACACCCTTTAAAATCATACCATATATTAAAATCTTTCTTGCAAACATAAATCAAATACTTAAATCGATCTTTATATATGTAAAGAGTTAAATCAATTGTTGAAGGTTAAAAATAAAGTGCAAGTTTAAATATAATGAGATGATTAATTTGAGTGATCCCTTTAGTTTACAGAAATTTGAGGGGTGAAATTAATTCTAAATTAAGTTAATACTTTTTTTTTCTTAAAAGAGGTCGATATTAATTCCATTCACTAAATAAGAGAATGTTTTTTTTTTTAAAAAAAAATCATTTTTATTAATCTCTTTTAATAAAAACATTTAAAAACTAAAAGTGTTTCAAAAATTATTTTTAGTGGTTACTAAACACTTTAATTTATTTTAAAATGACTTATTTTCAAAATTAAAACACCACCTAATTAGAGGATGAATACAAGTTAAAACAACACTCTACATAATCATCAAATAGTTATAGTAATCGTTTTGTCAAAAACTTAAAAGAAACAAGAAACAATAATGATAACGAGTTCAATTTTTTTTCGAAAAAATAGTAACATTAATAGTAATAATTAGTGAAATTTAAAAAAAAAAAAATAAGGAAAATTATTTACACAAAATAGTAAAATTTTTAGATAAATGCTAATAGAAGTCTATAAGAGTCTATATACTAGTAGAAGTTTATCGATGTTATTTTCGGTAAATAGTTTGACATTTTTTCTAATTCGAAAAATTTTCCTAATTATTATTATTATTTTGTATTTGATTTTTTTTTTCTGTTTAGGGTGTACATATTTTCGTAATCTTCTTATTTTCATTTATAATATTTCATTGTCATAAATTTCCTCCGTAAATCAAGTTGGTTCGTTCAGGTCACATCGAAGAAAATCCTCTTTTCTAAAAATCTTGATCATGTTTATATTTTAGCCACGGTTTCTAATTTAAGTTATTTGGTCAAAATAAATGAGAGAGAGAAAAAAAATTAGTGGTAGTAAATTTGAGCTAGAAGTTGTTTAGTGGGTTTAGTAAATAAATAATAAATTATTGTGTTTTAGATATAATAACTAAAATAATACTACTATATTTTTTTTACAATTTATAATTGTTTTAATTATAGTTTGTTCCTCTAGATTAATTGTTAAGTATTAAGGGAAAAAAAATATCAATATGGTATGCTTTTTAAAAAATTGATAGCATTCAACAATATAAAAAGTTAGGAGATAAATTTTGGTTATGAATTTTGAAGGATAAAATTGAAAATTTATTAAAAAGTGGAAATGATAACTACTAGAATTAAAAACCTGGTAGAAAATTGATTTTAAAAATATACATAAATTTTAAAAGTAATTTTAATAAATTTAATTTCAATTTATTTTACCAAACACAAAATTCCGTTAAGATTTTTTAATAATCACTTTTAACCTTTTCAGAGTCAACCTCAAATACATCCTTAGACTTTAAAATTTTAATTTTATAAATTGAACTTAAATTTAATTAAAACTTTAGTTTTTTTTGTCCATCAATCCAATTTCTACTAATTCACCTACTAAATTTAACATAACACACCGTAAACATCTTAATAAACTCATTAACCAATGCACCAATTATCCATTAATATCTTTTTCAAAATTCATAAGTTTCTACCCGAAGAAAAATGGAACCGAGTTAGAATTGGAACACTATGTTAAGAATATAACACCTATTGAAAATTTGATATTAATTTGATAAAATAAAAAAAAATCAGGGTTAAAATTGATGGTATTTGTTTTTTCCTAAAAAACTGATCAATTCTCAACTTAATTTTTCAATGTTTTCCAAAATAAAATAAAATAAAATAAAAAATAAACTTAATTTCTCAAAGGGGAAAAAAGAAATAAATACAATTATGCTCGAAAGAAGAGAACGTACCGTGAAGATGAAGTTGTATCCCCGTTTGAGGACTTCCAAGAGAAACTGAGTCCTTCTCCACATCATCTTGATGAAATCCTCCGACATGTAAAGCTTCTCGCCGCCGAAATCTACGCCGTCCGTTACCAGCCGGAAGCAGTTCAGACGAAGGAACTGGCACCGGTCGTACGCCGTCTGATCTACGGCGACGAGAAGGAGGTGATTTACCAAAGGCCGCGTGCCTTCTCCGAGCCAGAAACTATCAAGAAACACGTCCAGCATAGTCGTAATCGCTTCGGTTTCTTGATCCGCATACGCCTTGTTTACGACGGCGATTATCACCGTCTTGTTCGCCATTGACGCTTTGGCCAGAGCGGATTCAAGCTCGTCTCGTGGTGCAACAGAATCATAATCGCTGGCGTTATTCTGCAAACAATGAATCCAGAACGAATTCATAATCAATTTCAAATTACGCAAAATCGATAACGAATTCGCACAATCAATTCTAAATTACACAAAAATGACAAAGACTGAATCAGATAACTAGAATGTTCAGCAACAAGTAATCCAGAACCGATTCACAGAAATCGATTCTAAATTGCACAAAAATGATAAAGATAGAATAAAATCACTAGTCATGTTCAGCAACAATTGTTGAAGAAATCGATTCTCAATTGCACAAAATGACAGAGACAGAATCAAATCATTAGTCATACTCAGCAACAATTAATCCAGAAAATAATTTACACTATCATTCTAAATTGCACAAAAATGATCAAGACCGAATGAACCACTAGCAATGTTCATCAAGAGTTAATTCAGAACCAATTCACAGAAATCGATTCTAAATTGCACAAAAATTACAAAGACAGAATGAAATCACTAGTATGTTCCGGAACGGTTAATCCAGAGCAAATTCGCACAATCGATTCAAAATTGCACGAAAACGAAAAGGATAGGCGGCTTCATAAGTAGCGGAGCAACAGAATCAAAATCACTAGGATTACGCTGCAAGGATTACGATTAATCCAGAACGATTTCACAATCAATTAAAAAACAGAGATAGAGAATGCGATTTGCGATTGAGACCTGATTATGAAGCTCCGTGCTGCTGCAATGGTGTCCATTGGAGAGAAGAGTGAAAGGATTGAAAACAGAGGAAGCAGTAATGCAAAACAAGAGAATTCCGGCGAAGAGGAGAGACGGAATAACATAATTACCGACGGAAACCTTAGGGGAATCCATGGGAATACGGTGGAAGAACGAGAAGAATGAGAGGATTTTAGGAATTTGCCTTGTGATTTCTAGTTGAAAGAAACTTCAGTGACCGCAATTATTAGTTCTCACAGCTTCCGTTGTTTGGAGAGGGGAAATTTAAGCTCAATCAGCGCGGCAACGTTTGTTTATTTATTTATTTTATTTTATTTTAAGTAGGAATTCGAACCTCCAACGATATTTAATATAGGTGAAGGTTTCAACTCTAGTTATAGTTTATTTGAGTGAGGATCCAACCATCCACATTTTAAATGACCATGAATAACTTATTTATCGATATATGTTTGGATTCTATTTATTTAAATTATGAATTTTGATTTCTTTTTCTTTCTTAGAAATGTTGATGACAAATTTAGTCGGGTCAATGCTCACCTAATCCCTACATGATAACAACTATGAATTTATAATTGGGAAAGAACTTTATCGACAAAATAGAAAAGATCTGACACCAGTGTGGTGCATGCCACACAGGCTCCAATGTGTTAGGAATGATTTCTGTACAGCAAGTAGGAAATTTGTACTTCCCTTGGGGTCTTCTCTTCTACTTATAGATTCTTCTTGACCTAATTCTTCTTCCTTTAGAGTTTTCGACCTATGTAGTGGCAACCATTAAAGGGAACACCAAGCTTCTTGCTTGGTTAGTGGAAATATCCTATTTTTCCATTTTTCAAATTTTAAGTTCTAATTTTCAAATTTTCCTTGAGTTTTAATTAGTAAAATTAATTGAAAATAAAATAAAATAAATAATTTTATAAAACTAATTTAAAATAATTAAAATAATATTAATTTAATATTAAATATTAAAATAATATTATTTTCACACTAACCTCGATTTTTTGAAAGACTGATTTTTTGAATATGAATCTCTATTCATATTTTTAATATTTAAATCATTTTTAAATATTATTCCCAACTCTCTTTGTCCGACACTATCTAAGGTTTTATCCGTTTGTGAGCTAAAGGGACCTAATGGACCTACAGATCATGAGCTCCAACTATCCGAGATTAACTGGCCAAACTCTTTAACCTATGGGACACTCCACTAAAGCTCCTAGCTGCACTCTCCTCGCTATAAATGTATTTCTATCCACTTGATATAACCATAATTAGTAAGTCGATCCTTCATAAGTTGTCTGTAATCACAGCTAGGTCAAAATTACCATTTTACCCTTGTGAATACATCTTGTTCCTTAAGTCCCATTGATCCTCTAATGAACAATTGGTTTGTGATCATATCACTAAACCGAGTCCTTCTAGGGCCAATGAGAGCGTGGGGCCCCTTGTTCAAGATCTGGAGTCAGTACTTAAAGGAACAACATATCGACTAACCTTGAGTCGAGTAAGAGTAAATTCAGTCTCGCAGGACTACGTCTCCAGCTATCTACTCAGCCTTACCCATGAAATGGGAGGCTTATTGAGTCGACGAACTCAAGTCACTCTCAATCATGCAAATCTAAGGATAATCTCGAATAAACAGGAGTTCATAGTTAGCTCAAGATTAAGATCGAGTTACCTAGGTTATCTAGTTGAAATAGTCAGTGTTAGTAGTAAACGACATTATAAAGTAATAGTGACTATTTCGTGGTCTGGTCTTATGCACACTCATTGCATAGAACGCCCCCACTCATATGTCTCCATATGAACAATTCAGGATCACATCGTTTGTATCAAATACAAAGAAGGTCGCATTCAAATAGTGTCGCTAGGATAAGGTATCCAGCCTTTATCCCTATAATGTAGACCGTTTTGGCTATTTACTTGAACTTAATCCATTTTTATGTCACCACATTTAGTTCAAGTATTCATACTAAAGTCATGGGTTCTTAGTTTGTTGGATTTCGGTGATAATAACAATTCACATATTCAATAACAAGTTTACTCAATAACATGTTTACTGAATAACCTCGATAACAATTTTATTGATAAATAGAAAAATTGTTTAACGTTTACAAACTACGAGTTTTTAGAACAAAAAACCCAACACCACAACTCTCCATCTATGATTCCACCACACTTTTCTCTACAAGTCTAAGCCTTAAGAACGAAAGTTTCTCTAAGGCATGATCACTCTAGGTCGTCTCATCTCGTGAAAGCATGCGGTGAGAGAAGGTTCATCCTTGAGAGAGGAAAACCAACCTAGGGAAATGCTAGAGATTTGAGGATTTGACCCAACGCATCTTAGAGTTGTATTTTCCAATACTATTCTTTCATTTATTTCTTATATTTTCTCCCTTTTATTTACCCGTCATGTACTCTATAAGTCAGAGAATGAATCTCTCAAAAAGTATGTTCCATAAGACTTGAGTTACATATATATAGGTGAATAAGAAACCCTAATCTAGACAATGTGAAATTACACTTAAGGACAACATACATAGATAATTACAATTAAGGACGTATTCTAACATTACCCCTCAAGCTGGAGCAAATATATCAATCATGCCCAGCTTGTTACATAGATAATTTATTCTTGCTCCATTCACAGCTTTGGTAAGAATATCTCCCAACTGTTCTCCAGTCTTCACATATTCTGTAGATATCACTCCTTCTTGTATTTTCTCACGAATGAAATGACAGTCCACTTCAATATGTTTAGTTCGTTCATGAAACACTGGATTGGATGCAATGTGCTAGCAGCTTGATTATCACACCATAATTTAGCTGGCACGGTAATGCTAAAGCCCATCTTAGATAAAAGTTGATGTATCCACATTATCTCACACACAGATTGTGCCATAGCTCTATATTCTGACTCTGCACTCGAGCGTGAAACTACATTCTGTTTCTTACTTTTCCATGACACTAAGTTTCCTCCAACAAAAACACAATATCCAGTCGTCGATCTCCTATCTTCTCGAGATCCAGCCCAATCTGCATCTGAAAAATACTCAACCCTTGTGTGGTCATGATCTTTATATAAGATCCCACGTCCAGGTGCAGCTTTCAGATAACATAAAATTTGTTCTACTGCAGCCAATGATCTACTGTAGGAGAAGACATAAACTGACTCACTATACTCACAGCATGAGCAATGTCTGGTCGTGTCACTGTTAAATAGTTCAACTTCCCGACTAGTCTTCTATATCTCTTAGAGTCTTTAAACAATTCACCTTCTTTGACAAGTAGCAAATTTGGTATCATTGGAGTACTGCATGGTTTGACTCCTAGTTTTCCAGTCTCAGACAACAAATCAAGTACATATTTTCGTTGTGATAGATAAATACCTTTCTTGCTCCTCATTACTTCAATACCCAAGAAGTATTTTAACTCTCCCAAATCTTTAGTATGAAACTGACCCTGAAGAAAAGTTTTAAGAGAGGATATACCTGATACATCATTGCCAGTGATAACAATATCATCAACATACACAACTAGCAAAGTAATACCATGCTCTGATCGTCGATAAAATACAGAATGATCAGATGTACTTTTCTTCATACCAAAACATTCAAGGGCTTGACTAAACTTACCAAACCATGCATGACGGCTCTGTTTCAATCCATACAAAGATTTTCGAAGTCGACACACTTTACCACTCTCCCCGTGAGCAACAAACCCAGGTGGTTGCTCCATATAAACTTCTTCTTGAAGATCACCATGTAGAAAAGCATTCTTAATATCAAGTTGAT
The DNA here is from genome assembly GCA_002890555.2 of Lagenaria siceraria. Taxonomy (NCBI): domain Eukaryota; kingdom Viridiplantae; phylum Streptophyta; class Magnoliopsida; order Cucurbitales; family Cucurbitaceae; genus Lagenaria; species Lagenaria siceraria. The sequence continues at coordinate 17,489,371 of CM016488.1, forward strand.
GCAAAGACAAGTTGTGAGTAGCAGCCATGGAAAGAAACAATCGAATGGAAGTCAATTTGGCAACAGGAGAAAAAGTATCAGAATAATCAGTCCCATAGATTTGGGCATAACCCTTGGCAACAAGGCGAGCTTTCAGACGAGCCACTGTGCCGTCAGGATTGAATTTGATAGCAAACACCCATTTACACCCAATTGCCTTCTTGCCTGCCGGCAGAGACACTAAATCCCAAGTACCATTGTCATCCAAAGCAGTCATCTCCTCAATCATTGCACTACGCCACCCAGGATGAGAGAAAGCTTCATGAACAGAGTTAGGAATAAAGGTGGAATCAAGAGATGTAAGAAAGGAATAAGTGGGAGGAGACAACTGGTTATACGAAACAAATGAAGCAATAGGATAAGTACATGTGCGCTTACCTTTCCAAAGGGCAATAGGAAGATCATCACTCGATCCTGGATCAGATGTCGAAGAAGGTAGAGGTGGAGGACATGTTCCTGTGGGTTGTTGAGGAGGCCGTCTGGAGAAGACTCGAGTAACAGGTGGATGAGACGAAAGAGAGACAGAAGACGATGTAGGAAGAGACGGTGTAGGAACGGTAACTTTGGTAATCTCATAAATCAAAAGATCATCATCCTCCCCTTGACAAGAACTTGACGGTGAAGAACTAAAGGGTATATCTTCAAAAAACGTAACATCAGGAGATACAAGATATCTGTTCAGATTAGGAGAATAACAACGATAATCCTTTTGAACACACGAATAGCCTAAGAATATGCATTTCAACGATTTTGGATCTAACTTAGTACGATGGGGACTAACATCCCGAACAAAACAGACATACCCAAATATCTTAGGAGCAATAGGAAACAAAGGTTTTGTAGGAAACAAAACACGATAGGGAATCTCACTGCTGAAAACAGAAAAGGACATTCGATTAATCAGGAAGCAAGCGGTGGAAACAGCATCCGCCCAAAAATGCTCAGGGACATGCATTTGAAAGGATAGAGCTCGAGCTGTTTCAAGTAGGTGTCGGTTTTTTCTTTCAGCAACTCCATTTTGAGATGGAGTGTCAGGACACGAGGATTGATGAATGATGTCATTATCACGTAAGTAAGACCCAAGTACATGAGAAAAATATTCACCAGCATTATCAGTGCGCAGGATTTTAATAGAGACATCAAATTGAGTTCGAATTTCAGCATGAAAAGCACAAAAATGAGATAGTAATTCAGAACGATTTTTCATTAAATATAACCAAATCACATGAGTATCGTCAACAAAAGCAACAAAATAGCGAAAACCAGTTTGGGACACAACAGGACACGGACCCCAAATATCAGAGTGAACTAACTCAAATGGAGCACTAGCTCGTTTATGGACTTTAGGACTAGAGCTAAGACGATGAAACTTAGCAAACTGACACGAATCACAATTTAAAGAAGACAAAGAACTAAATTCGGGATAAAGTTTCTTCAACACAGACAATGATGGATGACCTAAACGACAATGAACTTCAAACGGGGATGTAACTCCAGGACAAGCCACAACTTTCGGGATTTGGTGGTCGAAAATGTAAAGGCCTCCTGACTCATGTCCTCTACCAATAATCTTCTTCGTCACATGATCCTGAAACAAGCAATAACCAGGAAAGAACAAGACAAAACAGTTAAGGTCACGAGTAAGTTGGCTAATAGAGATTAAACTAAAAGACAATTGAGGCAAATGTAACACAGAAGACAAAGAGAGGGAAGAAGTAAGATTAAGGGTGCCGGAGCCAAGGACAGAAGAGGTGGAGCCATCTGCCAAGGTAACAGATGGGGATGAGGTAGGGGACAAAGGACTAGAAAACAAGTTAGAATTACCTGTCATATGAGCAGTGGCACCAGAGTCTATGACCCATTTGGTAGATGATGTAAGGAGGCATTTTGTATTACCTGTCTCAGCAATGGTGGCAATAGGAGTCGATAAGGAAGATGCCCGTAGCGATTCCTGGAATACTTGGAATTTAGCAAAGTCTTCAGCAGAGATGGTAACAGACTTCTCAGGCATATCAGTGGCGGAAGCTATCTGAGCATGCTGAGATCTCTGAGTCTTATACAGCAGCTTTCGACAATCACATTTCAGATGGCCTGGCTTACGACAATAATGACAGACGATCTCCTGAGAATCTGATTTTCGACTATCATAGGTAGGCTTCTGAAAATGGTTAGGCATCCCTGAAGGAGCTTGGGGTTGATCATTCTTGCTTATGAGAGCACTGCTTGGTTAAGACATAGACGAACCAGATTGAGAACTCTCAATACGAAGAACACGACTAAAGGTGTCGTCTAGCGATGGAATGTCAGAATCAGATAGAAATTTGTGTTTTAGCCATGCCAAATTCAGGTGACAGCCCATTCAAAAATATCATAACAGCCATCTTTTCTTGTTGAGCTTGCTGCACTTTGATATCAGGGCTGAAAGGTAATAATAAGGCAAGTTCAGCGGCTATCTTCTTAAATCTCATAAAATAGCTTGTAACAGATTCTACCTTCTGTTCGGCTCGAAAAAACTGCATGCAAACATCAAACATTCGATGGACGTGTTCTTTCCCCGAATAAAGAAATTCCAAGAACTCTAAAAGTTCCTTCACCGAATTACAATGATTCACCAAACCAACGACTTCACTCTCAATGGAGTTCTTAATTTGAAGATAAAGACGAGCATCATCGCGAAGCCAACCCTTTTTCTTATCATCTTTCGGTGGATCCTCAGTTACATGATCATCCATATCAGTACTCAGTAGGTAAAACTGAATCGTTCTTCGCCACTCATAGTAATTAGATCCATTTAACTTGTGTTCGGTGATCTTGGATGATACGGGAAGTACATTAGACACCACCATATATGTCGGTTCAGCCATGACAACTTGTAGATCTCGAAAATAGGGTAGATGCAACAAAAAATAGTGAACCAAGACCCGGAATAGCTAAAACAGCCCCAAAGAGGACCAAAACAGTCACAAACCCTAAGCGCAAAAAGGGTATTTTTGAAATAACCTCACACCCGAGACGATTTTGATGGAACCAAAGGTACAGACAGGTCGGAAACTCAAAACCGAGAAGAACCCAGCTGACGGACGCAGAACCAGATGTCCCACGCGCGGCGCGTGACGGAGGAGTCCGAAGGTATAGGCGGCGCGTGAGCCTCACGCGCGACAGTTCCCGGCGACTGACGAAGACAGATGGCTTCAGAAGGTGGCGGTGCTTCTTCTGAGGTGGGTGGTGTCGACAAACGGCCACTCGAAATCGATGACCAAAATACCAAACCCTAACTCTATTAGATTGTTGCCGTCAAACGAAAGTTCGAAAGTTCGAAACCCTAGAGGGCTCTGATACCATGTACTCTATAAGTCAGAGAATGAATCTCTCAAAAAGTATGTTCCATAAGACTTGAGTTACATATATATAGGCGAATAAGAAACCCTAATCTAGACAATGTGAAATTACACTTAAGGACAATATACATAGATAACAATTAAGGACGTATTCTAACACGTCAAATGCTATCTTGTAGCTATAATTTATGATTCAATAAAGTTCATTATTTTATCATTAGTCATGAGTTAAATCCTCTTAGGGGTTCAACAATGTAGGTGCCCTAGGGTTGTTATGGCTTAGGTAATGTAGCACTTCATACCACCTTGTTTTATGCATTCTCTTTGTTGATTTTAAAGATAAGAACTGATAAGTTAAATTGATCACTTAATTTAGCAATCTAGTGGAGTTGTAACAAAGGGATATGGGAATAAGAGCCTAGAAATAGGATAGTCACGTCGCCTTAGAAATAAAGGGTACCATAGGATAAAGAAACTGAACCTGAATTAATCTAAGATCTAGTTAACCATAGAAAAATTAGGCATTAGCTGCTTAGACCTCCTAAAGGAACTTGACACAAGACCAAATAAGAGTAGTTTTCTGTTCATGCGTATCTTACTGCTCTGGTATAATGCGGCCACATCACTTAAAACATAATACCTAAAAGGTTAAAACATTGTTAGCTCTATTTATCCATCATTGTTTACTGTTTTTAAGTTACTTTCTCACTTTCTACAATATAAACTTTACTGGTTACCCATTGGTTTGCATTGAAAAGCTATTTCTTATAAAAATTGAATTGCATAAATAGTATTGTGGGATTCGACACCTAGAATACTCCAAGATTTATTACTTCATCGATAGTGTATGCTTGCACTTAAACCATATTTATTCTCATTTTATCACTCATACACGTTTGATGGATCACTGCACATCTTTTCGTTGGTCGTCCTTAGCCTCAGTTAGGCCAATAATCTCTCTTCTCTTCAATCTTTCACTCCTCTTCCCCATGCAAACTCTTGTCAATTCTTTCTCCTTCTTTCTTGTCTTTTCTTTGCCATCCTTGGTTGTCGAGTCAAGACTCTCTCTCTCTCTCTCTTAAAAAAATCTCCTTTATAAAACTCAAGGATCTCAACAATTTCTTTCATTGAACTTTCTCTTCTAAGATAATCTTCTTCTTGTACATTTATCTTTTTACCTAAGTTTTTCTTAGATGACAAGTGAAAATAGCTCGCATTGGTCATCCCTAAATGAAGATGAACCTTTCTCCAGCAACGAATCTTCCCACTTTTCCAATGAAGGGGACAATTTCACTTTTGAAGAGTTTGATATGGAAACCAAAACACAAAACCTGGCCTTATCATCTTCAGTGACAACTAGACCTTTTACGGTACAAATATGATATTCCCATAAAAGTGTCTTATGTTTTCCATTGGCGTCCAATTACCTTTACGGTTCTTCCTTCAAAGTTTCCTAACATTACTGCAACTAGCCCTCGCTCAAATTTCTCCCAACGATTGGGGTCATCATATTGGTAGTTACATTCTCTGGTCTAGATACGAGAATGGCTCTCCTTTTGACGCCTCCATTTTTATGTCATTTCACACTATTAGCCATAACATATCTTTTGATAGATATTTTTATTATTTAAGCTCCAAACAAGGAATCATAGTTAATAGGCCAACCTCTGTAAAGAAATAAAAAAAATGGATGGTTTTGGGTTGGTAGAAATTGGCTTGATCTTGGTCTAGACGGTTCTCATTACGCGGCTCCAACAAGATTTAGGGAGTACGGTCAGCTCCTTCATCCCCCTTCCATTTTTGAACTGTTTCTTTTCTCTGTTGATTAACTAACCCTTGACATTTATCTTTTCAGTTCCCCATCGTTATTGATCCTCAACTATAGTACCCTTCTTCCTTCAAATCATCAGTGGTCTCCTTGGTGGCCCTCAAGGTGCTTGCTACAAACCTACTTTGGTCAGTCAAGACAATCTTATCTCTGTCGGCTTAGCTTCACCAACTTCCAACCCAAGTTTGTTAATCTTCATGCACTCTTCAAAATCTATCGCTTTAATTTCTAAATGCTCAGCATCGGCCATGCATAGACTCGGCCTCGGCCACAATGCTTCATTTCAGGCATGACTCATCATTGTGCCTCACTATTCGACCATCGTGGAAAAAGACCAAAGTAAGGACTGCAGAGAGGTGAGCCATTGAGGATGGATCTCAACATGAATCGCCGATCTTACAGACGGTGTTCACCAAACTATCCCTTCCTGCTCTCTTCCTTCTCCACGCATGCAATCAGATCGTCGTCAATCTCCTCGCTTCCAAAACACTTCCAATCCTCAAGTGAGTGGTTCTTTTTCTAGGACATAAGCATTTGTCCTCCCTAAAGATTACTCCGGAATTGGTGGAGGGGTTGAACTACTCACCAAAAGTATTGAACTCTAGGAAGGTGTTAAAGATGAACCGATTTTAATTGAGTCTATCTATGATAACCCTAGCGCTTCTATGTTCTGCAATCTCTACAATCTTCTCCAGATAAGCCTCAGAACCATTTTTTATTCACATTGTGTTCATATACAATTGCAACCTTCATGGTCGGCCTCAAACCTCTTTCTAATATACGACTCTCATCTCTTTAACATGTTTTCATGCGAATGTATGTCTTCACAATAAGTTTAACTGACCGTATTAACCATACGATGGCTAACTATGTCCCTCGCGAAGGGTTAATCTAAGATCAAAATCAAATTGCTCGAGCCAATCGTCTCCTAGATGAAACTCGAGGAGAACTGAATTCTACCTGTGCTAACTATGCTCTCATCCAAGCCAAGCTTGAAAAAGTTGAAGCCCTTCTTTCTAATGCTTCTTACTTGGAGGAGAAATTCAAAGAGCGCAATGCCTACTCTGATCTTCAAGACCAAATGGTCGAAAATGGGATTCATCGGAACAAAAAACATGATGTGCTTGACGATTTCGAGAAATACCACAAAGATCCCTATGTGTTCGACTCTAATGACTTTGATAATGGCGGGTGTGACCCTATGACATAGGATCCTCCTAGCGCTGAATGAAAACTTTATCCTTCTTTCCTTGCTTTTGTTGTACTCCACTTATGTTCTTTCTTCACCTTGCGTTCTTATGTTGCCTCATGTTATTATGCTTTTTCTTTATGTGATGTCAGTTTTCATTATGTCCTCTTGTTTGGTTTTATTCAATGAATTCATTTCTAGTTTCTCATTTATTTTCATTCACTGAGTACTTTCTTTCCACAAATCTTACTTAGAACATCATTGATCATGCAGAAAATGCTCAAGTACTTCAAACTTTAAAATGAAACTTATCTACTGCTTTTATTCAAATGATAACTGGAAAAGAAATAGGGCCAGTCTCAACCCCCTTATGATAAAATTAAAAACTTAAATGAATGAATTAAACCACTAAAGTTTCCTAATTAAAAAGAAATAAAACAGTAGAAAAAAATGGTATGTCCCGGATAGTCGGCCTAGGCCATCCCCTTATTCTTTAAACTCCTGAAATTCTGTCTATTTCTCGTAACGTTGTGTAGTAACATTCTCTTGATGTCTTATGTTCTCCCCTGATCGTTCCAACGGCTTTTATTGTTGGAAACTTCATAACCTGATAGTAAGTTTAAGGAATTGTCCTTAACTCATGCAAAGACGGTCTTTCCAAAATTGCGTTATATGTGGACAAACAGTGAACCACCAAAAAACTTACCATCTTATTAATAACCCTAGGTTCCTCGCCAAAAGTAACAGGCAATTCAATGATACCTTCAAGATGTACTTTCTCTCCTCCAAACCCCACTAAAGAAGTGAAACTGCCTCTTAGTCGGCTCCACTCCAAACCCATTTTTGAAAAGGCGATTAAGGACAAAACGCCCGTCGAGCTTCCTCCGTTCACCAGTACTCTGTAAACCTTCAAATTCGCAATCATCATCATGATGACCAAAGCATCGTTATGTGGTTGGTGAAAAACTGAGCCTTGGCCTCGGTGAATTCTAATTTTGCATCCAAACCTTTGCTCATTACCGAATATATCCCAATTCTGTCAGATTCATACCTTGCCTGCTACGCATTTGCCTTCCACTTCCTACTTGAGTCTCCCTTTGTTGGTCCTCCAACTATAGTTTGGATTATATTTCTCGCGGATGGAAGTCTTTTTTATCTGGGGATCGATTTCCCCTGGTGGACCTCAACTCCCTATTGGTCGGCCCCAGCCTCCTATCATTTGCTTCCCTTACATATTTTTTCAAGCATCCGTCCTCGATCAGTGCTTCGATCTCATCTTTTAGTTGAATGCACTCCCTGATGAAATGTTCATGATCATCATGATAAAGACAATACTTGTCTTTATCTCTCCTGTGCGGCTCTGTCTTTATCTTATCTTGTTCCCTTAATAAATTTATGTGACGTATTTCCATTAATATCTCCCCAAGATCTACCACAGTTGGGGGGGGGGGGGGGGGAGGTATACCTTTCAAATTTATAGGTCGGTCAGAATCGTGTTGGCTCCCTTTCGTCTAGTCGTTGCTTTTGTTACTTTACTCTCTCAGTTCTTCTGTCATGATCTTTATCCTGAGGTCTTGGTCATGATCTCTATCTCGAGGTCTTGGTGATCTTCTCCTAGAGTCTCCCCGATCCTCTTTGACTGAAGTAGCTCCTCTACACTCATATATTTTTATGTTGCATTTCTTTTTCTCAAAGAACTCAGGAATCTTTTATCATTCAAACCATTTACTATGGTCATCAGTGCTCCATCATATGTATAGCCTTCTACCTGCAATGCTTCGATGTTAAAGCATGTAATATATTCTCACAACGTCTGCCTTTGACTTTTGCTTTATTGTCAGCAGATGGTTTTTGTTTTATTGTCAACAGATGGACTATTTTTTAATCCACGCCACCTTCACCAAAGCCTTAGAAGAGTTTTATTATTAAAAATATATATAACAATAATAAACTTTCACACACATAAATTGATTTCAATTTAAATTGCAACTTGTCTCTAACTTTATCTATTAAATTTTAAAAAAAAATGTTTCGTTATAAATTTCAATATCCTAGTGTGTATTTTTACAACTAACATACTAATAGCCTAAATCTAATTTGATAAAAGAAAAATGCATACTTATTACTTGGTTGGAATCTTAATACCAATGGTAGAGACATTATATACTATTGTAACATTGAATTTTTTCCCCCAAAGAAATTGACACTTAGATAAAATAAAGTGACAGATATAATATAATGTCTTTCAAAACTAATGTTTTATTTATTGAGTAAAAGCTAGAGTATATGCATATGTTAGTACAAGTATTTTTATTTTTTTATTTTTTGAATTTTTTTAAAAAACTTATTCGTGTAATATTCATAATAAATTGACTTTTAAATATTGTCCAAATTGAAACACGGATGCTCTTTTGTCAATTAGACTATGTAGAAGAAGAAGTTTAAATGCGAGAAATTGTAAACCATTGTTGAATTGAATTGTATCCTACAAAATGAAGAAAATTTTGTTTTTGTTTCTTTTATCATTTATTGGAAAAATATATTGAGGTGCCTCATTTGACCGATAGAACTAATATTAAAAATGACAAAAATAATAATATACGGAAAAAAAAATGAGAAAGTGTCTTATTCAAAACTCTTTTCTCTCCTAGCTTTTTTTCCTCTCTCACTTCACACCTTGAAACGTATCGTTCTTATAGAGATGGTTGGGAGAGAAAAGTTGAACCCTCCAAAGTCAAGTGGAGACGGAGGGTAGATTGTAGCTCAGAAGTTTAGAGTACATGGCTACGAAGTAGGGTATAGCTAGCTAACATGTACTCTCGTTTATTTAAAGTTGGAAGTTGTAATTCTCATACCCCACATTTATTGTACTAAAAAGTGACTTTTTTATTATTATTATATCTTTGTGTTCAATTATTTTTAAAAGAATCGAGTTAGTTTACCCACCATTTCAATTTATTCTATTTTTTATAGTTTAGGTTAAATACTATTTTAGTTCATGCATGTATTTTGAGTTTCGCCTTATATTAGTCAATATACTTTTGAATGTTGAATTTTAGTAAATGTAATTTTAATATATCTTAAAATTAGTCATTTTTAAGTTAATTTTTTAATCAAAATTTATTAAATAGTAATAATAATTTTTATGCAAGAAAAGAAATAATGTAAGTATGTTACCAAAGTCTATAAAGATCAGAAAATATATATCAACAAAGTTTTTTTTTTTTGAAAAATATATAAGATTTAATAAAATTCGAATAATAGCCCTAAAACCCATAACGCTCATACTAAACAAGACATGCGATTGAGATTAAAAGAGTTGTTGACTTGTTGTTAGGCGATTTAGAATTTTCATCATCGATTGGTAGGTTGTGTAGGAGACAAGAAAACTCCCCTTTATTTACATTATATATTTATCTTCATAAATGTCAGTAGATTTCTCTCTATTTTTAATTGTATGTTGACATGACACACAATCAATAAAGAAATTGTATGAAAAATTTTCCATACTCTCGTGATATAGGAAATTTTCCGATATAAATTGCTAGGCCTATAAAGATTCATACGTGAGCATGAAATTGCGAGGTCTTTTTTCAAAAACAATAATAAATAAAAATTAATCAATGAATAGTTAAATATTATTAAATTATTCTCAATGTCAATCATTAACACGGTACATAATAATAATACACTTTAAGTTAATATCTGTTGACATTTCACATCAATTTGTTTATCTATATTCTATTATCATTTGTGACATAAAAAAAAAAAAAAAAAAATTGGGCTCGCTTGAGGAATAGTAAATTTTAAATTTTCATTGGTAAAAGTAGCAAAAATGTTTGTAAATTAGAAAAATGGCAAAATCAACTTATTAATTATTAGTTCATAATTATAGAAGAACAAAAGTACCCCAATTCTAAAAAACATGTTTCCTCGAGACCTAAACATTGAAAGAAAATAAAAATAATTATTACATTATATTTAAAAATCAGGCAAATCTACGTCTTTCTCTAAAATTTAAAGCTGCAAACCCTAAATTCACTATACTTATACCTTCTAAAATATGCCACAGCTTTACCTATTGGCCCTAGCTAACACATCACTCAAGAACTCTAGTTGGATTAGATGTAAAACACGCTGCCCAACCACATACATTAACCCACCCAAAAAATCCGCAAATCAATCAACAATCAAAAGAAGAAATAAAAAAACCCTTGAAACTTTCATCTTTTAGTTTCTAGTCATTCCTCCCATTCAAAATCAACCATTTCCACTTCTTTCCCTTCATTCTGACCTATGCAAATGAAAAGCTTCATCCCCTTCGTTTTGAATTGTCCAATCGAATAGCGCATTTCAAACAATCACGAGCTTTGATTGAAGTTCGAGATCTTAAGCAAACCTTCCGTCCATACACTATATTTGAAGAAATCTAGCAACCAGATGCAACATATCAGTTAACCACAACACATAAATTATTTGTAGGGGCATCTAAAATAATGGATGTAAGTCATAAAACGTTAAATGTCTTTGAATGATTCAGATACAGTGTAATTGCATTCTGTTCTTCTAGTTTCAAATCTCTAAAACTTTGTTATCCAATTTTTTAAAAAGTTATTATGTATTTGTTTTATTGAGATTTACTTATAAAAATATCATATGTCTTTTTTTCTAGATTAATTATCAAATTAAATACCATATCTTTTTTTAAAAATTTATTACAGATATCATATCTGTTATCTAAATATAAAATTTTAAAATTTGAAGATTTAGGGTGTTATCGATGAAGGATATATGAAAAAAATTTCTTCTCAACCAGTCGATTATATAGGGGTCTAGAACACCTATGAATAACAAAAATCTAATTCCACCAAGATACCAAGAGCACATAAACCCTAACTTGTTTCATATGATATCGCTAAAACTAGCTTAGGAGGATGACTTAGTTTTTAAACTAATTACAACCTAATTCCATCCAGCTTAACACTAAATCTAAAAATGAGACATACTTCTAAATCTAAAAATCAAATCAAATCCTTAGCTTTAACCTATCACATTCCATAGTCCTCACCAACCAATTAAAACACAAGAACTCCAAGAAATCAACTAGAACGAAAATAGAGAAAAATATGTATATGCTAGAAAAGGAAGAAATGTCATCAAAACAACAACATAAAAATCAAGAATGCAATAAAAAATAAAAAATAAAAATAAAAAAGAATTACACGGATCTTTGTGAGTCCCAAACGCCCCCTTATATTTTATTTCCTATTGTACCATAATCGTTTGAATAATCAAATTATGTATATTCATTTAAAAAAGGAAAATTATTATAAATAAAAAAATATCAAACTATTTACAAATATAGAAAATTTTTACCACTTATTAGCAATAGAAGTCTATTACGGTCCATCGGGATATCGCTAATAGATAGTAAAATTTTTCCATATTTGTAAATAGTTTGGCTCAAAATATTTTAATTTAAAAATGCTACTTTGAAAGTGTTTCAAAAACTATTTTGAGTAATTGTCAAACACTTCAATTTTTTCCAAAATGACTTATTTTCAAAATTAAACACTTAAAAAGTTAAACCAAAGACGTCCTTATTTTATTTCAAACTTCATTGTCAAAACTCAAATTTAAAAAAATAAAGGTTTTCAATTTAGAAATCCAATTTTGAAAAATGACAATTTATTTATTTTAAATTTAATTTTCAAAACATTAATTTTAAAAAGAGACAATGCGTGTTGTTACAATTTGTTTTATTTCAAACTTCCTTGATAAAACTATAATTTTGAAGACAGATAGTTTATTTATCAAATCTACTTTCAATGGAGGCAAGAGTTAACCTTAATTAAATCAAATAAAATTTAGCTAATTCAATAACGAAGCCAAATCATACGTAAAAGTGTTTGTTAAATTTAGTGTCTCACCACAAATTCGTCCATTAATGGAGTTCTCTTAACCCCATTCTATTTCAAATCATTGATCAATTCTCAAATTGGGATTTTATTTAGAAATTCTAAATTAAAATCAAATTGAAATGTTGTATATATAAATTAAAGAACAATTTAAAATTCAATTTAGAAACAAATCTATTATAGGTTATTTTTTAAACAAAAATCAGGAGTTTAAGATTGTCTGTTTTAAAGACCAAGGAAGGATAGGACTAGGAAAATGAGAGGAGTCGGACCGATTGGCTCAACCGGCCTGCCTCGGCCTCAGAGGTTAAGGCCGATGCCGGCACCACTTTATCCCAATCGACTCGCTTCTTGTGGGCCAGGGTTTAAACTCCATGTGGCCAGCCGAAGTACTGGTCCTACTTGATTTCGAAACCTGATTTCCAAAATCTCACATGGATTTAGAAACTAGGGAACATCCACAAGATAAGTTTTTCTCCTACTCCTTGAGATAGTGACAGCATCGGAGGTTTTGTGGTAGGCACCACAATAGTGTTTTCTTCTTTTTTGGGTCGTCTTTTTTCCAAAAATTATAAATTTAAGTAAGTTTTTCTTGTCTAAATTTTACTATCAACAAAAATTAATTGTGACTCATTTAAAATCTTATTAGAAAACTTCCCACTAAAATTAAATTGAACTCCTTAACTAAGATTAATTTGATACTCTTTTAAAAATTTTAAATTTTAAATCAAATTAGAAAGAAATTTGGAACCAGTTTAAAAATTCAAATTACAACTAAATTAAAATTTATTTTGGAACTTTCAAATTAAACTAAATTCAAAATTAAAGCTAAATTAAATTTTATTTAGAAATTAAATTAAATTGGGATTTATTTGTAAAATTAAATTGAAACATTTTTGGACTATCTAATTAAATCTAAATGGGAAATCAATTAAAACTTAATTAGAAAAATTGAGTTAAAATAAATTAGAAATTAATACTAAGAAAGGTATAAAAGTAATATTTAAAAGAGGAAAATAAAAGTAGGTGTGACCACCAACTTTCTGATGTTTACTTTTTCTCGTTGCCAGTTCATTGCATACAGATGGACATAATCTAGAATGCATCTAAGTATTTTAGATTCCATAATACTGTTTTTGAACTATCTTTCTGATTTTCCAAACTACCCTTTAGCCTTATATCATTGACTCACAAAGTCTTAAATAATTAATTATTCTCTTATTAATTTCTTTTTAAGGCTTAATTATGAGCAAGGTCTTTGGAGTTTACTATTTTCAATATTTAAGGCTTCTTAATTTTATACGAATTACTGTACTTTTGAAGATTGAATATGCAATTAATAAATAAAAGTGGGAAATGGTAAGACTCTAGTTTATATTTTTAATATGAAATTCTTGAAAACTAATTTTTTCTTTATAAAAAAAAATATATGATTAAGATTAATTAAAAAAGTTTTCAAAAATATTAGAAAAAATCAGTAAACAAGTGTTCTATGGAAAAGAAAACTCAAAAAAGGGAGAAAATAAATTTTGCCCATAAATTTGTTAGATTAATTTGGACCTTAAACTTAAATATATGTTACAAATTTTAATTGGTTCAATTTCCATTAATTTTCTACGAATTCTAATATAATTAGGAAATGATGTAAGGAGCTCCATAAACTTAGTAACTTCAATAATATAAAGTTTTGCACAAATTAAATTTAACTAATACACAAATTAGGCCTTGAGTTACTTCTTTCGTAATTCATGAATTTCAACAAAAACAATTAGCTCTAATATTGTTTTTTCTTAAATTTTATTAACTTTAGAAAACATTTTTTCTGTAAAAAAAATTAATAGACAAAAAATGAAAGCCAAATTTTGATATCAGTTTCAGTGTTTTATTGTCTAGTGTTTTCAAAATCAAAATAAAAAATTTGAAAACTAAAAAAAGTACGGCATGTTTGGTAACCATTTAGTTTTTTTTGTTTTTGTTTTTGAAAATTAAGCTTATAGAAATTATTGTCATCTCCAAATTTCTTCTTTTGTTATCTACTTTTAGCCATTGTTTAAAAAATCAAGTCAAATTTTGAAGAAAAAAAAAGAGTAGTTTTTAAAAATTTGTTTTTGTTTTTGGAATTTGGCTAAAAATTCAACCATTATACTTAAGAAATATGCAAATTATTGTAAGAAATGGAGAGGAAATATGCTTAATTTTCAAAAACCAAAAACCAAAATCGAAATGGTAACCAAGCGGGACCGTAACTTACAAAAACTTGTTTTTGTTTTTGAAAAAGTAGCTAAAATTTCAAATGCTTACTAAGAAATGTGAAACTCATGAGTGAGAAGTTAGAGAACCATTCACAATTTTCAAAAACTAAAAATTAAAGACCAGTTTGATAACTATATTATTTTTTGTGATCTGTATTTAATTTTTACCAACAACAATTTTATGGAAAAGATAAGTTAAAAATATATTTAAAAATTTCTTTGGGTGAAAATTTCATCGAAATGATAAGGAACTTTTTCTAGAAATAATGTTATTTTAATAAATAATGACAAAAATAAAATTGAGTTAAAAACTAGGTAGACGATTTCTACTTGTTATTAAAATCGTGACCGGGTCCACAATTTACTCATTCAAGTATGGGCTAATTTTATGAAATCGTGTCCACTATTTCCTTACTATTTTTTAAAATACTTTTACTCCTATCCTATCTTTGTCATTATTTATTAAAATAACATTATTTTTTTAAAAAAAAATCAATGATAAATATAAAAAAGTGTCATTAAATCAACTTGTTCAGAAAAATAGAAAGTTAAAACTAAAACTTTTAACATTCCATATTTAGAATCTAGTCTATAAAATAATTAAATCCTACCAAAAAATTTCAACTCTCAAATTGAGTTGAAAGAGCAAGATATTAAATATAGAATTTAAATCCTATTATCCTACCAACCAAACCAAACTAATTTTATTATTCAAAGACTTGCCTTGTTTAATTTAGCCATCAATCCTATTAATAAATGCAATTGACAATATAATAAAATTCATTTTTAAAAATTAAATATGTATAAAGATTAGAGAAATTGTCTAGTTAGCCCAACAAGATTATGTAACTAAGGACAAGGATTACAAATGTAATAATATTTGAATTGAAACCCAAATTGCTTGTGTATAACTATTTTATTTCACAAGTTCAACAAGATTTTCATATCCAAAATTTATTAAGAGAAAGATCAGAGCTTCCTTAGATGGAGAATAACTCCATTTTTAGGCTCCACAACTAAGCTGAAGGCAGGAGAATGCTTATAAGAAGGTGAAATAGAGAATTCAAATTTTGACACAATAAGGGTCACAATCACTTTCAGCTCTATCATTGCAAAATGTTGGCCGGCGCACACGTGAGAGCCGACCCCGAACGGTATGTAAGCTTGTGGGTTCTTGCAAGCTTTGAGGATGCCGTTACTGAACCTCTGTGGATCGAACGAGAGCGCATTAGGTCCCCAGAGATCAACGTTATGATGTAGCATCGAGATCGGAATTTGAAAACTTGTCCCTTTTGGAATCATAATGTTTTTGAATCTTAGGTCTTCCAATGCTTCTCTTGTGACGAAAACTCCTGGTGGGTATAGCCTAAGTGTCTCTTGAATTACCATTGTCAACTAACAAGGCAACACAAAAGTTAATTAAGATCATAAGAATTAAATTCTTAACAAATCATTCAAAGTTTTGACATTATTAAGTAAGAATACCGTCTTCATGTTCTTAAAGGTTTCAACGTCGAGAGCTCGATCTTGACAAAATTCAAGCACCTCAGAACGAACACGAGCTTGCCAATCGGGATGTAATGCTAGTAACATCAAGCACCATGATGCCGATATTGCTGTCGTCTCATGGCCAGCAAAGTATATGTTTTTGCAGTTATCGACAATGAACTTGTCTCGAGATATCTTCAACGAGTTACCGTCTTCGTCAAGACATTTCGCACCCTCGAGAATTATCTGCAACAAGTCCTTTTCGTTTGAACATTGCTTGATTCGTTCTTTTACCACTTCTAAAACCATTGATTCTATTTCCTTCTCAAGCTTCCATATTTCTCTATTGCTTTTGGTGGGGAGATACCTAGCACAAAAAAAAACCTTAGATCCATTACTCGTTAAGCACACGATATATATCAAATCAATATTTAGTCACATTGATAAAGAGGTTCAGTGTCAAAGTACGCATAACTCAAAAGTGTTAGTAATTAACATGTACTCTTTTTCTTGAGGTCGGAGGATCAAATCTCCCACATACATACCTGAGCCCAGGAATACCAATGCTTTCTTTGGACATGACAACTTGAAGAGCTCTGAGTTTTCGGAATATCTCTTTCCCTTCATAATAATTAGTTCCGAAACAGGCCTTTGAGATAATATCTGCAGACAAGGTTCTAAAATAACTATCCAAATTGATTTCTGATTGTCCTCCATCATTTTCAACTATGGTTTCCCATGATCTTACCATAGACTTTACAGATTCCACCATAAGGCTTGTCATGTCCTGTAAATTCAGAGATTTCTCAGTTAATCTTTTATTTGTTAAGCTAAATAATTAGCCCCAATTTCTAGAACCGTTAAACTACGATGAGGATAAAATTTATGGATTTATTAGACACAAAGTTAATTTTATTTCGAATAGATTGACATGGAATATGTCACAGATCTATTATATATAAAAGGTTAAATTACATATTTAGTCCATAAACTTTGAATATTTTGTCTATTTGATCCTAAAACTTTCAAAACTACCAATGTAGTCCCTGAGCTTTTGAATTTTCTAAAATTCACATACCTACTAGACACAACAATTGAAAGTTCAAGATTGAAAATTTTCGAATTTATCAGAAACTTATTAGACACAAAATTCGAAGTTTAAGGACAAAATAGATAAAAACTGTCAAAGTTCATGGATTAAACTTATAGCTTAACCTATATGTTTGAAGGACTTATTAGATAATTTTTTTTTAATTCAAAGACATATCAAACATAGAATTCAAAGTTTGCTCACCTATGAAAATACATTTCTAAAGTTCATGAACATATTAGACACCAAATTTAAAAGTTCGACAACTTTTAAAGTTGTAATTTAACCAAAAATATAAAAGCACCCCACATCCGTAAATTACTTTGATCACACTAGATGAAATTTTTTTTTCTTTTACAAATGTAAGGTGGAGGATCGAACCTCTGAACTCGAGATTGATAGAACAAGAAATTTCAGTTGAGTACGCTTATGTTGGCTTGAATGAATTATTAATTAACCCAATAACTAATAAAATTTACTATAAACTATGGTTTGAAACATAGAAACTAAAAATTAAAGCTTAAACCAATTTTCAAAAAAAAAAAAACAAACATGGTTGGATTGAGTGTATTTACGTTCTTTAAAATCATAGTAAGTTCAAATCTAAGAATTGATATTTTACCTTGACTCTATCAAGGTAGAGTTGAGGAGCAATAGTCTTCCTTTCGTGGACCCAAATTGGGCCACTTGATGCCAAAATGCCCAGGCCCAATAACGGCCCACGATCCTTTGACAAATGGGCAGGCTTGCCCAAACTTAACGCCGTTGACAGACCAATTTCCTTCACCATCTCAACGTCCGTTATGCACAAAATTTGAACCGTCCCGCTCGAATACACGAAGATTGGACCTAAAATCCCATCAAATATTATAATCACGTCAAATTATAGGTTTATTCTCGAATTTTCTTTAGTCTATAAAATTTTATAAGTGATTTTTAAATTTGTTTCTGATAAGTTAAATTATGAAAATGTCTAATAGGTTTTTAATGGTTAAAAGTTAATTGATTTATTATATATAAATTTAAATTTTACGTTTAATGAAAACTTGAACCTTTGATTAAATAGGTCAATTTTGTGTCTAATGAAAACTTAACGGTCAGTTTAATAACAATTTTTTTTTTTTTAAGCCTTGTTTGACAATAATTTTATTTTTAGTTTTCTATGTTTGAAATTTATGCTTATTTTCTCATAAATTTCATATTGTGGTTTTCACATTTCTTAACTAAAAAAAAAACTTGAATTCTTAGTCTATTTTTACACACAAGATTTTGAAAACTTTTTAATTTTCAAATTCTAGCTTGATTTTTTATTGCAGGGTTAGAAAGTAGATAATAACGCAAGGAAACTTATAGGTGTAAATAGTGTATATAAGCTTAATTTTTAAAAACCAGATGGTTAAAAAATGATACCTTAAGCATTATTTGATCATCATTGGTTTTTTTTTTTTTTTTGAAAATTATGTATCTTTTCTCTCCATTTATTACAATGATTTTCATCTTTCTTAGTTAAACGAGTCGAATTCTTAGTCATATTTAAAAACTAAAATTAAGTTTTTAAAAACTATTTTTTTTAGTTTTCAAAACTTACTTTGTTTTTTAAAATATAGGTGGAAGAGGCATTTTATAGGCTTAATATTCAAACATTAAAAACCAAAAACCAAATGGTTAGGCCCCGTTTTGTAATCATTTCGATTTTTGTTTTTAATTTTTGAAAATTAACCTTATTTTCTCTCAATTTCTAACTATAATTTACATCTTTCTTAGTACAAGAGTTGAATTCTTAGCCAAATTTCAAAAACAAAAACTAATTTTTTTAGTTTTCCAAATTTCGCCTAGTTTTTTAAAATATTAATAACAAGTAGATAATAAAGCAAGAAATTTAATGATGAAATGAGTGTTTATAGGCTAAATTTTCAAAAACAAAAAACCATAAATTAAATGGTTATCAAACAGAGCCTAACAATAAACGAGGTCTTCGTTTTAAATTTTTGAAATTTATGTTTATTTTCTCTAAATTCCTTACAATTCTCATAGAGAGAAATATTTTAATTATTAGCTAATTCTCAAAACAAAATAAATTTTTTAACGCACCCTTTTTAGTTTTTAAAACTTGGTTTGATTTAAAAAAAAAAAAGTAGATTAAAAAAAATAGAGTAGATAATACAATAGTACTTTGATTTTTTAAAATTAGTACTAATTATTATTAAACATAAAATCAAAAGAGACTTGTTAGAAAATAGAAACCCAACACAAATTAGGTCTGTTAGAATTCTGAAACATAAGATTCAATGAAAATAGGGTTATATTTGATAATAGATTCAAAAATTAAATTTCATTGTAAACAATTTTTCAAAATATCTTTGATAATATATTTATAAACAATAAAATTAATTATACTTACTAAAAATTTAATATAAACTATTACTAATTAATTTATGAATTTATTTTATGTTAAAATTTTTATATAATTATTATTTTGTTAATATACTATATGACATGTTTTAATTTAATAAGATTAATTGAGTTTGTTTTTATATTTTTTAATATAATTCTACATTTCAAAACATAAAAATGTTGTTTTTCAAAATTTACATTATTTAGATCACAAAATTGAAAAACAATTTTCGGAAACATAAAAACAGAATCTAGATTGCTAAGCGGTCGTTTGATAACCATTTGATTTTTTTTATTTTTAAGTTTTAAAAAACAAGTTTGTTTGGTATTTAATTAAGTTTCTTTTTTTTCAATTTGAAAAACGTTTTTAAAATAATTAAGAAATTTTTTTAAAAAATGCATGTTTCAAAAAACGGATTTCAATTTTGAAAAACACACGTCTTACTACCAAGGTTTAAAATATCAATGTTGATAGAAATATCAAGGTCTTAATTTTACTGAAATTTCGATAAAAATATCGATTTCGATAGATATTTCTGGAAAAAATTTAAAAATTAAATTAAATTAGTAAATAAAAAATTTATTGTTTTCAAATATGTAAACATGTCTATTATTTATATTATGTTCATATTAGTGGCAATTTGATGCTTATTTTTTGTGTTTCGTAGATTTTTCTACGATATAATAGAAATATCGATTAACCTCTCATATCGTTATCGAACCTATTAAAATGAAGAAATATCGATGAAAATATCAAAATATCGATGGAAATTTAATACTATACTTACTACATACAAAGAAAATGTCTTGTGATATACTGGTGGGAACATTTACTACCAAACTACATGGGGTGAGTTTGATCCCCAGGAAAAGCAATATATTTTTACTTTTATTTATTTTCTATTTTATCATAACAATTTCTATTTTTTAATATAAAATAAATTAAAGAAAAATTTTTCCATATAAATAAAATATCAAACTATTTATAGAAAATAGCTAGAAAAAACACTAATAAACATTGATAAATTTCTATCAACATCTATAAGTGATAGACTTCTATCAATTCTATCACTGATAGACCTTAATAGACTTTTATCGGCGATTATCACACCTATCTAAAAATTTTGTTATTTTGGGTAAATAGTTTCTTTATTTTTCTATTTAAAAAAAATCTCCTAAATTAAAATTATTATTATTTTCTTGTATTTTGTTAATATATTTATTTAAGTTATTATTCTTCAATTCATTTGTTATTAAAATATTGATAATGTTTATCAAATGGATTTTTAAAAAAATTAAAACAAACATATAATTCTATTAACTATGTATATTAGATAGGAAATTCTTTTTAAAATAACTTAATTTTATATTTATACAAAATATATAAAACTAAAAAAATAATAAAAATTTATTTTGATTTTTTTAAAATGAAAAAAAAAAAAAACAAAACGATCAAATAATTTTTATTTTTAATTTAAAAAATAGAAAACAAAAAATAATTACTTGTACATTTTTTTAAAAAAACTAAAAACTAAAAAAACAAAAACCAAAAACCAAAAACTTTAGAAAACGGGCCTAAAATTCACAAACTTAACCAAGACAAATTCTAATTCATAAAATTTCAATGACGTATCAAGACTAAATAAACACAAATTTGAAGTTGTAATTTAAGCTAATAAGGTTTAAAAAAGGGATTAAGGAAATGAAGAAAAAAATTTAAAAAAAAAAAAAAAAAAAGGAATTACCATATCGATTCCGCCAGTGCTCCAAATGCGGAAGCAGATTGGAAGACCAACCATGAGCAATTGAATAGTCTTCTTCTTCAGCGGTGGATTTTAGGGCTCTGATGTTCTTGATTTGAGGGAGATTTCCGAGGAGGAAAGAAGGCGAAGGACCGTCGATTCCTTGCTTACGGAGCTTCGATCTAAGTCTTTCCGGCTTCAAGAACAGCGATTCGAAGAGGTGAAGAAAAACGAAGAAGAAAACAGCCGCTATTAGAGAGAATACCATCATCGCCATTGTCGATTATGCTTGGAGCTCTGTTTGTTGGTTCTATTCATTATTTGAGCTTTAAATTTCAGACTTGGAATCCGGTTGAGAGAGGGCAATGCATGAGTTACACTTTGCAGAAGGAGATGAAATGCTTGAACTCATCATGCATTGAATTTGTTTCTTCTCTTAATTTGTCTTTTTCTTAAAAAGAAAAATAATATTAGGTAGGGATTTGAATGTAGGGAGTGAGAACTGAGAAGACATACCAAAACAAGTGTTTGGGCATTTCGGATGACTTTTTATGATATAAAATTTGTTTAAATACTTCTTTCACTCATTTTCATCCCTATTTTTTTAAAATGTTTATTTTGGTCTTTATAACTTTGATTTATTTTAGTCCTACACTTACAAAAGTTTCAACATGACCCTTTTACTTCTAATTAATTTGGTTTTGGTACTTTTTAAAAAGGGACTACTTTAATATGTTCATTTTTATTTTTATTTTATTTTTAAGGGATCAAAATAGACACTTTTTGAAAGTTCAAATATCAAAATAAATTAAAGTTGAAATTACAAGAACCAAATGAACATTTTAAAAATATAAGAACCAAAATAAACCAAAGTTGAAAGTATAGGACCAAAAACGAACATTTTGAAAATACAATGACCAAAATGAACCAAAACCAAAAGTATAGAAACCAAAAATAGAAATTTAAACCTATAAAATTTATGAATCGGATACAAAATTAAAAGTTTATTTGGTATTTTTTAAGATCGATGATCAAATTGAAAAAAAAAAAAAAACCAATAAAAAAATTAAAAAAACACCTTGAATTTTTAGGAATATGTGCATTTGATCCCTAAAATTTAAATTTAGGCAATTTAATCCCTCGGTTTTAAAAAAAATAGATTTAAAAGGTCCTTATTCTCATTTATAACATTAAATAAGTATTTTTTAAAATTTTTATTTTAAATAACATATTCAAATGAAAAATAAGTCAATACTATTTTCCCTCTCCTCCACCCTCCTTTCCCTCTTCATCTTCCTCATGCTCTGGAGAAAAAATAAATAAATAAAAAATAAGAAATTCAAGCACTTGAACGTCATACCAAACTGATTCTCTTAAACTTAAACTTCCTTCAACTGTTTCTGTTTCCATACTTTTAAACCCTCATTGCCACCAAACCCATTGTAGATATGTTGATGATCCTCTCTCATCTCTGAACAGAAGTTAGAAGGCCTCTCTGGTAGAGTGGAAGAACTTCTTGGTAAATGACTATGGCAGTCCTTTCTTTCTTTTCTTAACATCTCTGAAGCAACTTTTTGGTTAAATTGCAAATTTGGTTTCTATGGTTTGGAGAAAGTTAAAATTTAGGCTTTAATTAGAATTTAGTCCCTATGGTTTGATAAAACCTTCATTTCCTACGGTATAGACTATTTATGAAGATTTTACCAAACCATAGAAACCATTTATGAGATTTCATCACATCATAACGACTAAGTTCTAACTTTTTCCAAATTATAGGAACCAAATTTTTAATTTAGCCCAACTTTTTTCTATATGCGGAAGTGCAGCCAATAGGATTCACCTGCAGTGAGAGCAAAATAAGATGTGCATAAAATCATATCAACAGTCAAGAACTCCAATCATTAAGGTTCCGTTTGGTAACTATTTAGTTTTTGGTTTTTAGTTTTTGGAAATTCAGTCTATATATGCCCCTTCGACCTCTTGATTTCTTACCTTGTTGTCTATTATCTACCAATGTTTTAAAAACCAAGCTAAATTTTGAAAACTAAAAAAAATAGTTTTTAAGAACTTTTTTTTGTTTTTAAAATTTGGCTAAGAATTCAACTATTTTAAGAAAGATGAAAACCGAAAGTGAGAGGAAATATGCTTAATTTTTAAAAAATAAAAAACAAAAAACGAAATCGTTACCAAACGGGCCTAGACGATCTTTAATTATCAGAAACCATGTTTCAGGGCGTCAAACCTTTATTGCAAGAGGCTGCATTTGTTCATTTGGATGTGTTCTTGGAAGCATCAGTAGTTCCACTCTCTGATCAACAAACTTTTACCAATAATCTCCACATGAACAAACACCATCATTAAAATGATGGAATCGCTTCATATCCCTCAAAATGATCTCCCTCTGACTCATTTTACTGGCATATTTCATGAAAGAATGACAATCCACACAAACTCTAAGGTTTTTCACTATCCTAACGGTCGTTCCGGGGTCCGTACTAACAAGCCCGAAAGCAAGTGCCAACTTCTCGCTGTGATATCCCAATGCTTCTTCCTTTTCTTCCTCTTCAATATTATGAAGTACACACTCAATTTCTTTTGTGTATCCTTTTTCCCTAGCACCTGCACTTATCTCATCTAATTTCGAGTATATCTCCACAGCACGGTTATGAGTGTTATCACCGGCCACAAATCTATGTAATTTATCATCCACTTCAATAAAGCTCCATCCAGGATCTTTTTGTGCACCGCGATCACGCATAGAAACTCTCACTCTCTCTGCATCTTCCCATCTCCCTACGGCAGCATATGCGTTCGACAAAAACACATAACTCCCCGGATGCTTGGGTTCAAGCTGAAGAAGCTTTTTGGATGCTAGTTCTGCCATTTCAATGTTCTTATGAGTCCTACAAGCACAAAATAGAGCACCCCACACCACAAAATCAGGCTTTATGGGCATGTCACGTATGAACTTTAGAGCTTCATTTAGTCTACCAGCCCTGCCTAGCATGTCTACAACCAGTGTGTAATGCTTCATAGAAGGCTCAATCGAGTAGTCGTGTCTCATACTGTCAAAAAACTGAAGTCCATCGTTTACTTGTCCAGAATGGGAGCATGCAGTAAGAACAGCAAGAAAGACCACACCATCTGGCTTTGTTCCTGCAAACATGCTGAGTTTTGAGTTTATGAACAACAACGTATAAAAGTCAGAGAATAACAATCACGATATGAAGTCAAACCTGTAGACTTCATCCATTCAAAGTATTGTAAAGCTTTCTTAAAATGTCCATGGATAGCCCAGCCCCAGATCATAACACTCCAAATAAGAAGGCCCTTTTCTTTTGTTTCATGAAACACTTCTCCTGCAGACTCAATATTTCCACATTTTGCATACATATCCACAAGTGCAGTTCCAATTATTACATTTAATTTGAAACCATTGCCTGAAAGATAATTATGGATCCTTAAACCAGCATCTAAGGCACCAACTTTTGCACAAGCTGAAAGTGCAGAGACAATTGTGTAATCATTCGGCCGTGCGCCTTCTTCAAGCATACAAAAGAAAGTTTCCAGTGCCTTTTCAGGGTCTCCATTCTGTGAAAATCCATTCACCATTGTAGTCCAAGAAACAACATTTTTTCCGGGCATTTTCTCAAACAGTTCCTTTGCTCGACCCAAGTCCCCCTTTCTCATGAAACCATTGATCAAACTATTCCAAGATCCCGTATCCTTCTTCGGCATTGACTCGAATAGGTCCCTAGCTTTTATTAAATCCCCCACTCTACAATACCCATTAATAAGAACATTCCAAATCAACACACTTCCAGTCTTAACACTCGCAGGACTTTCATCAAACACCTTCAAGGCAGAACCCAAATCCTCAACTTTCACGTACATATCCACCAACGAAACCCTCACAAAAGAATCAAACTCAAGACCAAACTTCAAAATCCCACAATGCAAAGCCCTCCCAACGCCACCATTGGAAAGAGCCGCCGCTGATTTGAGCACAAACGGAAAAGTAAGCCTATCAGGGCTAATTTTCCACTTCAACATTAAAATAAAGTGAGAAATTGAGCTCTCGAACCTGGAATTTTCAGCAAGTCCTCGAATCAACGCATTAAAAAGGAAACTGTTCTTCAACTCGAACCGCTGAAAGATCGAGACGGCATAGTCGACAGAATTTAGCGACGAACAGGAAGAGATGAACTGGGTCACAACCCGGCTGCTGGAGAAGATGTTGCAGCGGTAGAGTTGACCATGGATCTGACGGAGGTTGTAGGTCGAATTGGAAGCATGAATTAGATCGATGAAATGGGTTTCGAGAGATGAAATCTGAGGTGATGATGAAGAAGACGTTGAACTGAAAAAAGCGAGCCTTGGCTTGAAAAGAACATGGAGAACTTTCATTCTGGTTCTTCCAGTTCCATTCCATCAAAGGAGCATAGGCTAGAAATGATTAACTATCCAATCTGATTTGGGATTTTGAGCGCTGGAAAAATTTTCCATGTCTGTTTCTGCCGTTTATAAGAGCGGGAAACGCGTTGGCTTAGGACTGGAATTATATAGGGAAATTTGTACTGTTGGTCCAATTTATAGAGTCCAAATGAAATTTGGCCTCTCCTGACATATGGTTTTTTGCTGGCATCAGCGTGCTGTGAAATGACCATACTGCTCTCATGAATGAGACACAGAGCCCCCCGTGCCTCAAACTCTCGTCTCTCGACTCTCTATCTCAACTCTCGCTCTCGATCCATGTCGGTCAACACTGGTTGACTTTTAAATAATTTCGCTCTCGCTCCCTAACCACTCTCATACCTCGTCTCTCGTCTCTTGTTTCTCACTCTCTAACCTCGTTTGCATTTTTTTAGATAATTAATGAGCGTTGCATGTCAATCAATCTGACAGTTTACTCATTCCTTTTAAATCAATTTAAGTAGATTAAGTAAATTGTTTATCAAGTTTCATTTTTTTGAGGTAATTTGTGCATTTTTCCTCCCAAAAAACAAACAAAGCAAAGTAATTTGGTTGTCTCACTTCACTAACATCACAATTTTGTAAGAAACTCATACAACCGAGACTAAAAATTGCATTTCCAGACTGGTTGGCGTGAGATGGCATGATAACAAGCGAGTGTGACAAAGAATTATTAACAACTTAGAGCGATCCTACACAAATGGGTTTCTCACAAAACTTGGATTCAAGCGTCTACAACGGCTTGAAAATGCAATTTTTAGTCTCGGTTGTATGGGTTTCTCACAAAATCGTGATGTTGGTGAAGTGAGGTAACCAAATTACTTTGCTTTGTTTGTTTTCTCGGAGGGAAAGTGCAGAAATTACCTCTCAAAAATGAAACTTGATAAACAATTTATTTAATCTACTAAAATTAATTTGAAAGGAATGAGTAAACTATCAGATTGATTGACGTGCGACGCTCATTAATTGTCTGAAAAAATGCAAAGGAGGTTAGAGAGCAAGAAGCGAGAGACGAAGTACAGAGTGGTTACAGGAGCGAGAGCAAAATTGTTTAAAAGTCAACTAGTGTTGACCGACGTAGACCGAGAGCGAGAGTCGAGATAGAGAACCGAGAGTCAAGATCGAGAGACAAGAGTTTGAGGCGCGGGGGGCCTCTGCATCTCATTCATGGGGTCGGTGTGGTAATTTCACAGCACGCTGATGCCAGCAAAAAGCCATATGTCATTAGAAATTTGGGGAGGCCAAAATTCATTTGGGCCCTATGAATTGGGTCATCCGTACAAATTTCTCGATTGTATTGAATCCATACTAGAAGTAGGGCATGTTTGAAAATAATTTAACATAACTCCAAAAACAAATTTTTAGTTCTTCAAAATCAATTTGGTATGAAAATTACATATTGAAAGCATGTTTTAAAATAATTTTGAACATGACAAAAATAATTTAAACAATTTCAATTTCAAAATCACTCTTTTTAAGACATGCAAACGGTACTAGAATTTTTTTTCTAAAGTAAAAAATGAACATGCTATTTTAATGAAGTGGCTCGAGCATGGAATACACAATCAGAAGAGCTGATTTGAACTAAATGACCAATTTTTTAAGAGAGAGATAGGTTGAATTATAAGCTCATCCAACTAAGAACTTTTTCATTCTCCTTCAAGCTCTTGAGTGAATTCAAAGAAGCAATAGGGAGATATGAAAGAAGTAGATATAGGAATATAATTACCCTCCTATGTAATTGTTATAATTTATATCGAGAAAAATGACAAAGTAGACTTATCAAACATAAATTTTTTGAAAATACAGGGATGAGATTATATTGTAAATAAGGAGAACTTTTAAAAATAGAAAAATAAGGATGAGATTATATTATAAATAAGAACTTTTAAAAATAGAAAAATAAAGGAAACTATTTACACAAAATAGCAAAATTTTTACATAGTTGTGATATACGCAGATAGAAGTCTATCAGTAATAAAAATGATAGAAGTCTATTACTAATAGATGTTGATAGAAGTCTATCAATGTCTATCAGTATTTTTTATTTTTATTTTTTTGCTACTTTCTGTAAATAGTTTGACATTTTTTCTATCCGTAAAAATTTTCCTATAAATAATAAATACTTTAAATTTAAATTTTTTCAAAACAAAAAAAACGCTAATTGCAAAGACATCACCAAAACAGACAATATGCTGTTCAACAGTATTTAATGGGTAAATGCACTAAATATTTCTTCATGTATACTGTCAGCAAAGAACAAAATATCAACATCAATCTGGACCATATTCCACAACACCAAAAAAAAAAGCACTAAAATATTTTTCTGTAATATGAAATTAAAGAACGCCAAAGAAGGGATTCTTTATAGCAGAGTCGAGCTCAGAGCCAGCTGAATTGAGCACTGCCCTGTCAACCTTATTTCTGGGCAGAAACAAGAACTCGCCACCTTCAATTTTCTCGAACCCACACAGCTCTAGAAACTCAATTCCTCCTCTCAGGGCACCCACTCTATCCTGTTGCATCCAACGAGTAATCCGGGTTTAGTTGTTCCTTATAACGTAACAAGGTGGGGGGAGTGAAAAATATGTACTCAAGAATATAATATTATAGGTCAAATTATAATTACGTCATGAATTTGGATGGTTGTGTCAATTTAGTTCCTAAACATTAAAAAAAAATGCTAACACATGACTAAGTTATGATGATGTAAAAAATGTTTACTGCACAAATATTTGCTAATTTGTTACAGTATGATAGACAAATTAGTACAACATGCATTGTTTTCAAAGTCACATATTCAATCCCTTTTATACAAATCATGTAACTCTATTTCTTTCTAGTTGTTCAATTCATTCTCCCATATATCACTTCGGCCTAATCAGCCAACATTTGTCTACTACAATACTGATAGATAAAGAATTACAGCTCAAAGTTCTTCAAAGACGTAGTTACAATTTTTTGAGCTTTGAGTATTAAATAGACATCATCAAAGTCCACATTCCAAATCTGTAATTTAACCATTTTCGGACAAAATTTACAATCTACGAAAAAAGAGCCATAAACTAATCAACGTCACAAAATCGAGTTCACCATTATGATGTTAACAGTCGGAATCCTAAATTCCATGGGAGAAATATTGCGCTTTGCTTCACTGCTTGTTAGTTGTTATATGGTTAATTAGAGTCCAGTTGAAAACAAATCATTAGTTTGTGCAAATGTGTGCTTTGGCCAAGAATGATCTCAGAACATAAAGATTGCTTACTTGTGCAATATAATGAAGTTTAATAGTTCTTGCATTAGAGAACAAACTTGCCAGAAAAAATTCAAAGGATTAAGTGAAGCATTTCCAAAACGGTACCATAATCATCCTAATGAGGCAGATACCTGGAAAGTTTGGTTGCTAAGTCTAATTTTTCTGAATTTCTCTTCATCGGGATTTTTTGCCACATTTCCCACATACGTCAGAAGGGTTTGAAACGCTCTCTTCACTTTAGCATCATCCTCCTAGAACAACAGTAGAAGTTAAGCCAAGCAGTCACTCTAATCAAATTGAATTTCTTTGAAGGAAGAAAAATGAATTAAAATTATCGTTTCAGTAGCTAACATTAGACAAATTAGAATGAAATGACCTGACCTGACTTGTTCTCCTGACTGTTAAAATTAATCGATAGTTTTTAACTTTAAAGCAATAATATATTACTAAGGCCAAAACAACAAATCCATACAGTCAAGATATTCGATATAGCGGAGAATGTATATAACTAACATGTTCTAAGCTAGCAGTGAGTCCCAATGCAGAAGCCAGAAGGAACCGAGAAAGCCCCGATATGTATTATTTTACTGTTCCTTCAGTCAGTAATCAACTGCACTGCTTCCATTGTAATTGTTTTTCACTCTCTTGTAGAGTTAGTATTTATTGAGCATTAGTCTCTTTTCATTTTATCAATGAAAAGTTTTGTTTCTTCTGCACATTAAAAAGTAATCAATTGCTTTGTTTCAGATTCATATGGCAGCTGGCTTGGGGCCATGGGTGGAAAGGACAACCATTTTGTGGACTAATGCAAAGTTGCAAACAAAGCCATGCTCTGTTAACTCTGGTTAGAAAGGAATCGGCAGAACTTCAATGACAGAAGTGGAGTTGGGATGATGTCTTTGACTTGGTTAAGTTAGCTCACAGCTTCTCATTGGTGCACACTTTCAAATTCTTTTTGCAATTATACCCCATACGCAAATAATTGTACTTCCATATGTGTGTACTAGTGTCAGTGTGTGTACAGACATGTACAGACATGACATATACTAGTGTCTCTTTGTGATTGGACTTTAATGATCGCAAACACTTTCAAATTCTTTTTGCAATTATACCCCATACGCAAGTAATTTACTTCCATATGTGTGTACTAGTGTCAGTGTGTGTATAGACATGTAAAAGTCATTGTAATTTTAGTGGGTTCTGTGAGTTCCTGTCTGTGTCGGGAGGGTTTTATGAATTCTCAAACATATTTACCTTGTGATTGGACTTTAATGATCGCAAACATTCTCTCATTTGCTCTGCCTTTGAAGCAGGTCTAACCGGTAATGAGATCTGCAGTTACAAACAAACATTTTATGAAAGAAACTCTAAGCAATTCAGAATTGAAAGAGTACCCAATCCGAAAGGACAGGCGATACCTTTTTCTCCTCAACAACAGGTGCCGGAGGTTTTGCAGTTGAAGGATCTTCTGGTGGCAATCCAAGCCTCCGTCTTCTTTCTGCCTGTGAAAAATAACTTCTTTAAAATAAAATCACATTCTATTATCATATTGCCCACAACTTAAAACATAAACATTATAATATTTTAAACAAAATAAGAATTTTAATCTTTTACCAGGCAAAATAGCATTCCTTTTGGACCAATCACGTAATATTTTGCATACAAAAATCATTCTAATAGTTGAACAAAATGAAGACTCATTTCATGATAAGCTAAATTCTGTTCGTAGCATTTTTAAAAATATTAAATAGCTATGAACTCCGCCTTTCCTCTTTCATATTATTCATTGTTTTTTAAATGAGAAACTAAGCTTTCCATTAATTGAAAAGGGTGAAGTTTATAAACTAATCTTTCGCTAAATGGTCTTTATCATCTCATCAACGATTTCATTTTCTATATCAAGAAAAAGAAAAATAACAATAATAATCTTTTTTAAGAAAAAAAAAACTAGGTTAAATTACAAGTTTAGTCCCTAAGCTCTTAGGTATGCATCCATAAGGTCTCTAAAGTATTAAAAAGTCTCTAATAGGTCTTGGACTTTCAATTCAATATCTAATAGGTTTTTAAAATCTAATAGATCCCTAAACTTTCAACTCAATGTTAATAAATGTCCTTAAACTTCCATTTCCGTGCCTACATTCGACATTTTTTTAAAAATTCAAATATCTATTATATACAAAATTGAAAGTTAAGGACTCTACTAGATACAAAATTTTATTTTATGCTAACAGATCGGTTAAATTTAAAAATTAAAAAAATTAAAAAAAAAAAAAGTTATTCTCATGCCACGAACCTTACAAAATTGAAAGTTTAAGAAACTATTAGAAACTTTTAAAGTTCAGGGTGTATTAGAAAAATCTGAAAAATCAAGGGGCTTGTAATTTAACCAAAAATTTATTATAATGGAAAGTTCTCATAATCCATAATCACTTACACGGGTCTCAACAAATCTCATAATATTTGAAATTAAGAAAGATACATAATATCAACATCCTAGCTAGGCCAGCTTGACTTTAAGAAAGACAATAGACACTAATGGGCTTCATTAATGAGAATTGAACTCATGAGGTCAAAATATTTTTAGAGAGATTGAGACTTGAGAGATAGGGAGAGGATGAATGGCATCAGTTATTAGGCATTCTTTGGAATTATGAGCTTGGTCTTGTTCTCTTGGATTGGAGTCCATTTCTATAGTTAGCGTTGAACTCTTTTTTTTGTTCACAATTGGTTATTTGTGTGCCATTGTATATTCTTTCATCTGGTTTCTTACAAAATAAATAAATAAATAAACAAAAACTTCCCTCTTAGACCAACTCCGCTAATAATTGAAATGACCAGTTGCAGCCTAATTATCCCACAAGACCCACACTTATGAACCAACTTCTATGAAACGATGGGTACAGATTATCAGTTCTTTTCCCGGCTGAGGTTACTAAAGAGTTGAGAGTAAGATGTAAACTACAAATATAAAACTAGATAATAATTTCCGCAAACTGACATGCAGCAATGTATATAAAACATTTTTTATTAATCTGGAAACTGAGTAAAAAATCAATGCGCATTGATTCATGAGGATTAACCCACATAAAAAATATTTAGTAAGAAAATCTTAAGTTAAATTGCAAATTTGATTCCTATGGTTTGGAGAAAGTTAGAATTCAGTCCCTATAGTTTTAAAAGTTAGAATTTAGTCCCTATGGTTTGATAAAATCTCATAAATAATCCCTAGGGTTTAATAAAATCTTCATGAATAGTCCCTGCCATAGGGATTATTTATGAAGGTTCTATCAAATCATAAGGACTAAATTCTAATTATAAACCATAAGGAATAAATTCTAACTTTTCCTAAACCATAGGAACCAAATTTGCAATTTAACCAAAATCTTATACTATACAATATTTGATTGCTTTAATATGCACAATTTTCATTGTGAACAAAAATACGACTATTTTCCAGGATTAGGAACTATCACTACCTTGTCCTCTTCAAGTTTTTGACGAATTTTGTCTCTGGCTCTTTTCTCTTCTTCTTTTTCAGCTTTTCTCAAGGCTAATATTCTACAGTGGGAAAGATACTTGCGTAAAAAAAAAGGAACAAACTTGAATACAACATAGTAATAATGCTTTCAATAGCATAAGAACAATTACATATATGAACACTTCTATCTATCAAAAACAAAAATACCATAACAAAGACCTAAAAAGAACCTTTTTCTCTCATTTTCTTCCTCGATCCTTTTTGCTTCTAAGAGCTCCTTGCCAATTCGAATTCTCTCCTGAGAAAACAAATACATATTATATTATCTATCTGAGGCACATTGTCAGAGTCACCAAAAAGCTAAGGAACCCAACACTACTACAGTACTACTTTTAACTTTTCCATAGCCAAATGACCTAATTCTATCACCAAAGGAAAGAAGGAAAAATGAGCTTAATTAAAAGAAATTAGGACACAAACATGAAAAGGCTAAAGAAATGACAACAGAAAAATATTCTAATGAAAGATGGTAAGCTTCATCCTGATGTTCGGTTTCTATAAAAATGAATGTAGCATAAACACCTTTTCCCTTTCTCTCTCCGCTATCTTCTCTTCCTCCTCTTTTTTCTTTCGAGCCCGTTCCCTATAAAAGATAATTCACCATATGAGAAAAGAATAGGAAGCAAATCACCAAAAACAATTCTAGTTCAACTGACAAAACAATGTTAATTGGCAACCATGTGGTCAGAGGAATTTTCATATTTAGATTCAGAACTAGGGGTGAGCAGAATGAGCCGAAAAATAAGCCAAACAGCCGAAGAAAACTGGCCGGTTTTCTCTTGAACCTGGTCGGGACCGGTTTTTTCAAAAGAAAAAATCGAACCAGATCACCGCCGACCGAAAAAAAACCAAACCGGCTGATTTACACAAAAATAGCTCGTTATTCTCATGCCCATTGCCCAATGTGCACACTGACCAATGGTCAGTGACCATTGATTGATTCCCTCCCTCCTTTATAAGTAATGGTTACCTCATTACTTATTTTTAAAAAATATTTTTTTTATTTACTTTTCACCTTCTTCCTCGTTTCTCCCTCCCTCTTTAATTTTTTCTTTTTTCTTCTTCTCTTTGGTTCCTCATCTAATCATCTCTCTCTTTTTTCTTCTTCTTTTTTCTTCTCCTCTTCTAGCTTTCTTGTTCTTGTTCTTCTTCCTCTTCGAATCTCTCCTCCATTTTTTCAGCAAAGCTTGCCAGAGATGTTGAACCAAAAAAGCGACCAACCCGCCAGTGCACCGACTTCGCCCAAACCGACAAACACCGACTGCGAGCAACCGAAGTGTCAGTGGCCGGCGGCGGTTTTTGTCCAAAACTGACTCCACCCGACCAATGCTCACCCCTATTCAGAACTTTGTTGGCAAAAGATTCAAAAACATGAACAAGGTGTTGTGCAGTATCGTGACAAGCATAATCTCCATAAAATTTTGGGTTGAAAAGGACCACTGCTTTGAAGGTACATAGAACTATTTTCCCTACTTCTAGTTGGATTCTTTAGACCAAGCACTTAATTCATTCGTACTCTCCTTTTTTGTGTCCAAAAATAATGCAATCCTTCTGTAATGCAATCTAATTGGAAAATTCTGGAAGATACTTTATCCCCCCCCCCCCCCCCCCAACACCCAAATTATGTATTCTCTTTTCAATACTTCCGTAATTTCACTATGAGTGACCTACTTTATACCTTAGCTCCTGCTGCTTTGCTTTCAATTGCTCAGGTGTAAGAGAAGGTTTTGGAGCCTCAACATTTGTGTCCTTAGGAACCTGAGAAATAAACACAAAGTAAGGCTGTCATTCCTGATTCTCTACAATACAATGACTAAAAATGCACACAGAGATGCAATATATCCTATTGACCTGCTACCTCTATCAATAAATTTTAAAATATATATATATAATATGAGTTTGACAATATAATATGTACAAAAGATGATATGACATCCTCCCAAAGAAGATTACAGAAATAGCAAGGTTGGTTGTCATATGCCATCTTGGCTACATTGTGTCAGTTAGTTCAGTTTTATAAGATTTAAACCCGGTTATGTCCTGCCTCAAAAAAAATATATACAAAAATACAAAAACAAAAAACAAAACCGGATATGTTTAGTTTATTTGGTCTTTTCATCAATTGCAGTGTTGGTTGATTCTGCCAGTTTTTTAATTTGCTTGGTAGGTTTTGAATGGTTCGATAAGCTTTTTTTCTTTGCCATGATTAGATTTTTCAAAGCTTCTCTTTTAGCTAGTTTCATTTTTTCCATTATATCATTTCATCATCAGTTTATAACACACATACTTGTACCTAAAACAAACAAACAATCAATCAAACCAATCTACTTGTACCTCTACAGTGAACCCCATTCATACCATGACAAATCAAAATTGTTTTGTGTGTATAAAGGAAAGTAGAGGTTGGAAACAAATTAAAGATACAAAATATTAAAAATGAAGAACAGCAAGACATACCAAAGGCATCTGATCTATCTCTGGATCATTCTCATGTTCAACTACCCAATTGACTGCAGCCTCAAGACTGGCATTACCTAAAATGAGAGAAATTAATGCTTGTTAATTAATAGATACAGAAATGACAGTTCTATTAAAATGAATATTCACATGTTATGCATGAAAATATGGATATATCTATGCCTGTTTCATAACCCCCACCCCCCCCCCCCCCTCCCCCCCAAAAAAAGGTCTACATAACCAAGTAGATGAGACAAGGCTGAAAAGAAGTACCAAAATAATACATCAGCAGTGTTTTCAGAAGCATGCTTAGGGATTTTACAATAAGTACATCACCATGCACATTTCATCCATATGGAAGTAATATAAACATATAAGACTAAAATATCCTAACTTCGGTTACAATTTTTCCCAATCAGGATATATATTTTGAATCATTATACTTTTAAAACTACATGAACATATAGATTTTCTTCTCTCTTTTTTTCAAAGAGAATCTAACTTATTAAAGCAAATGAAATAATACACATGGCAATCCAAAAAAAAAAAGGAGGAAGAAGCCCCACCTCAACAGGAGCCAGAACAAAAAGATGAATTACAATAAAGGATCCAACAGCTGAGGGCAAGAGGACAAATAACAAATAAGTTTATATTAACATGGGAAAAAAGTGACAAATTGCTTTAGTGCTCCCATTACAAGCATACAAAACACCCTAACCGGAAAACCATGGTAGTTACAAAAAGCTACTCCAAACTGAATCACTTATGTTGGAAGAATGTTGAAAAGGGAGGTTAATAAACACTCCAACAAGAGTCGTGATATTTAGCCACATATACCACCTCCATCCAGCATTTCCATGAAATAAGACTTTGGGCCCATTAATTCCATAGACCACAGAGCAAGGCTTAACAGCATTGTTCCATAGATCCTTAGCCCCTCTCTTTTTAACGTTTTGATTGTTAAAGTTGCTCTTAAATGTTGCCATTCTGTCTCTGCCATCACCCAAGAAAATCTGAATACTTTGAAGAGCATATCCCGGCACTTTCAATTAAATGAGCAATGGAATATGATGCCTAAGCTAAAAGATAAGAATTAAATTTAACCATATTCTGCAGCTCTCACATTTGTGAAGTTGTGAACACGGATACTAGTTTGATTAGAGAGTTCCAATAAGTTGATTATTAATACTCAAGTGATGAATAAATAACATTGCAAGCGTTTGAACTCAAAATAAAAGAGACTTGCATTCTGACTTTACAAACAACTCACCAGAATAAAAGAGTGCACGGGTTGCTCGTGCTGTTGGAAAGCCCATAGATTCAAGTTCCTCTAATATATTCTTGTTCACCTCTGGCACAACCATTTCTAGATACAAACAACAAAAAGAAAAAGAAAAGTTATGTTAAATGTTTACTCGAGTGGAAAAATGCACTAGTGACCAAATGAAAAAACAACAAAAATGTAGTTTGAAAGTTTAGATTGCATTAACGATCTTCCATACCAATCTCCCTGGCATAACACTAGTCTTTTCTAACATAGATTACTTGTTAATGATAGACCATTGTAGTTAAGAGGATAGCTTCATGGACAATTTTCATGCATGATGATGTGTGACTTGAAGGTACAAGTTCTAGAGATAATGAATTAAGAGATGTATGGTAAAGAGAGGGAGATGGTGGTGCAAACAAAGGTTTCTTCTCTTTTGATGTAAGAAGTAAGTTCTTAGTTTGTTGTGTCAGATCAAGTTGTGTTTTTGTTGTTTTTAGTTGTCAAAGGATAATTTTATCCGTGATATTTTGAATTAAAGGTCAGCGGCAACCTATAAATAATGGTAGTTAAGTAGGTTATATTCAGTTTCTTTCTTTGATTAACTAAATCTTCAGGGGGTTTTCACGTTATGTTGGTATAGACCTTCTTTCTTGGGTCCAAGAATGGCAGGAAGACTTCTTGCTTACTAGTAAATATTGTTAGAATAGATCAATTTAACATAACCTAATAACTTAAATAGCCTAATGTCCCACATCAGGGACTTAGCTTTGTCTCTGAAAGGATATCCACCAAAGAAGAAAAGAAGTAAATTTCTGAGCTGCCGTTGGACAAAGAATGAAAAGATGATAATGGATTTCATTGTCCTTTATTTGACATGCACCAGAAATTTAGAGAGAGTGCAACTAAGGCGTCTGTTCTCAATAAACTTAACTCCACAACTAGCATTTTCAAAATGGAAACCCATCAGACAGCCACAATTCTTCATCTTTCAACCTTAATTTTAAACTATCTTGTCAAAACCTGGGTTCATTTCTACATTTCTACAACTCTGTTTTTTCTTTAACACGAAACACACTTTTCATTGATGAGTAGAAAGTTAAAGAACGTATCATAACGAGAATTGTCCTATACCTTCAGACTTGCTAGCACTTGCATCCCCACCATCTTCTGATTCCGCATCTACCTTTGGGGCCTCCAAACTTATTGGTTTCGCAGCCTCCAAAGTCTTATCAGCAAACTCGGTATGGCCGGTCCTTTTCGTGTGCAAATCACTTTCCTACAGAACCAAACACCACAAAAGAAAATTCAAAAGACGTCGTTCTACTAAATACAGCTACGAATTCCGGAAATCTGAAGAAAGTGGCTTGGAATTCATACCGTCTTGGATCGGCAGGGCTTGCCGCAGGCAGTGCAGACGAGATTGAGGACAGCTTCGGTGGACTCGGAGAAGTTGGAGTGAGAAGTGAGTTCGGCATGTTGTTGAGCTTCTTCTACGGATCTCAAGAGAGCGCCACAATCCCCGCACTTGAGCGATAGGCCCGCCATTGATGAAACCAAATTCTTGGATCCGAATCGAAATCCTTGCAGCAAATTGGCGGATTGGATTCTTCCTTCCGCCTATTGATCCGTGTTCTTTTGGATTGCTTGTCTGATGGGAAATGCGATGAATTGGCGTTGCCTTTCTCTTAGAACAAAAATGGTTTTGATATTTCAGCGGTAAAATGCACCGCAATCGATCCAACTTCGTAATTGCATTTTATTTTCGACAAAATTAGTTTCTCAAGAAATAAAATCAATTTTCACTCTTCAACTTAATTTTGACTCTCCATTGAATTTCTCCTAAATCCTTCCCTTTATTTTAACCATCAACAAAATACATACTTGTAGCTACAACCATTATCTTTTTTTCTTTTTTTTTTTTTTTTTTTTTTGAAATTATTCTAAAGAGAAAAAATATCAAACTAATTACAAATATAGAAAAATTTTACTGTCCGTTAGTGATAGACCCCGATAGAATTATATCGCTTTCTATTGCTCGAGTAAATAAATTCTATCGCTCATAGAATTTTATCGCGGTCTATCACTGATAGACTGTAAAATTTTATATTTGAAAACAACCTTTTTTTTAGGACAATACAAGCAAAAGAGAATAGACAAATTAAAAACAAGCATAGAAAACCATTCCAGGTAAGGAGTAGCAAGAAGGGAATACTCACACTACTTGAACACAAGGGAGTCGATTTTTCACTAAATACTCACTCTTTAATGAGGAAGGTCATGTCAATTACCCCTTAGCTAAGCTCACTTTAGCCCTCAGTCACAATTTTTAGTATTGTGATTAAGGTAGCTTGATTAATTTAAAAGAATTAAATAATTACAATGGATTAAGTTTCACTATTTTTCCTTCGTAATTATTTTATATTAATCAATAGATATTAACATTAAAATTGAAAGTAAATATTCATTAAAACTTCGAAGTTAAAAGTATAACTCTTGAAACTTAAAGACTAAATTGAAACAAAACTTAAGGAGTGAAACATATTAAAACCTAATAACTAAAAAGATATTTTTTTCAAATATATATATATATATATATATATATATATATATATATATATATATATATATATATTTTGAATTGTATCTATTTTCTGTTGGTTTTTTTTTTTTTTTTTTTTTTTGCCATTAATCTCAAATTAATTAATTTTAATAATTAATCAATTAATGTTTTGATTATAACAAACTTACTTTTATTCACTATCAATTTTAGTATTTTGAAGTGTACACTGCATATAGCTCGGAATAACGATTCCAGCGCAATTTGAATAGCTCAAACGAATAAGATATGACCGAAACAAGCTTAACAAAAAAATCGCGAGCGATGACATGGCTGATTTTTTTTTCATCAAAGTGGACCAATTGAAAGGCGCCACTTGGAGCATGGAGAAATGACACATAGTAGGCTTTTTATTTTTTATTGGTTTTTAAAATAAAATAAATTTAATATTATATATGTTTGTGTGCTAGTTGATTTTAAAATAAAATGAATTTAATATTATTTGTGTTTGTGTCTAACAGCTATTTGACTTTAAAATTAAAAAAATATATATATTATTTCTTACTTTTAATCTCAATTATTTAATTTTCTTTTAACAACATCCAACGACCCAAATTGAATTTGGTTTTCACCTACTTCTCTCTTCTTAAAAAAATTTATTTTTCTTCAAAATCAATAACAACTTCACATTTTTACAATCCTTAAAGCCACCATTATTATTCTTTCAAAGTTTTCAATTTTATTTCTTTTCACCTTATTCTTGAGAGATATAAATTGTACTGTGAGGATTGATTTGTTGAGTGTTACAAATTTGTAAATCTAGAGAGTTTTTCTCGTCTTATTCTTCATATCCAAACTTTTGTAAAGGTTGCTTTTGGTCCCATAAAAAGAATTGTTGTAATGGTTTGATCTTCAACCGTGGAAAGGGTTGTATTTGTTCTTGTGCATGGAAAAAGAACATTGTAGCGGTTCAATACCCAAGAGGAGTTTGGGAAGTAGATGTAGGCCGATTGTGTCGAATCACTGTAAAACCACAGTGTCAATTTCTTCATCCTCTCCTAATTTATTTTCGCAATTACTTTTTGTTATTATATATCATTGCATTAAATTAATTATAATTTTTTAATTCTTGAAATCAATTGCTCATATTTGTATATTTTGATTAGTAGTTCTTAAAATTCATATCATTTACCAATCTTATTACTAGAATTAAATAGGGCGTTTAAAAGTGTTAGTTTTAATTTATTGATTACTTTGGGTATGAAATTAGTGTTTAAATTACTTTCTAACAAAAAGTTTAGGAAAATTTTTAAAGATAGAAAAATAAGAGAAAATATTTACACAAAATAATAAAATTGTTAGATAGTTGTGATAGACGTTGATATAAGTCTATCAAGGTCTATAGTGATAGAAATGATAGAAGTCTATCACTGATAGATGCTGATAGAAATCTATCAATGTCTATCAGTATTTTTTTTTATATTTTCTGTAAATAGTTTACCATTTTTTCTATCTGTGAAAATTTTCTAAAAGTTTATCGATTTGCTTAATTGGACCCACTTTAGAGGAAAAAAATCATTAATTTGATTAAATCATTAAACCCTATTCACTCTTCTCTAGGGTTGTCATACTTTTCCTACATTTTTTTTTTGTTTTCAATTCCATTAAATTTCACCTCAAAATTGTTTTAGATAAATATTATCTTGATCTTTGTACACTTCAATTTTATCTTTGTACTTTTTTTTTCTATTGGATTTTTTTCTACTTTCAAATTTCATAGTTTGATCCCTTGATTTTTGTTTTTAGCTAATTATTTTATAAAATTTATGTTGAAATTTTACGGCTTGAGAATAAAATAAATACTTTTACCCATCAAAATGGACATTTTTAAAATACACGCATCAGTTTAACCAAATTATAAAGTATGTTGATTAAAATAGTATTTAAATCATTTGTTTTTTTTTTTACGGCAAATGTAGAGATTAAAATTTGAATCTTCTATTCCAATAGAATTAGTATATGACAATTTTTTTTTTTGCAAAGATAATATATCTATACCATATATAAAATATATATCTATACGATTTATCTATATCTATATCTATACTATATTAAAATAGGCGGCAATAAGGAAAGATTTTTTCTCTTCCCTTTTTACCCTTAAAGCTTTTGAGAATTTCTATTTTATTCTCGCAACCTTTCACAATGTTTTTAATGATTTCTATTTTGTCTTCACCACACTTCAACACACACATATCCTGGAAAAAGAATATCACACCTTTTTGGCTCGACTCATTACTTCAAATAATAACTAAAATTCATATAGACGCATCTCTTCACGTCATAACTACAAATTTTATCTTATTAAAAGGAGCAATAATATGAGAATTTTCTCTCCTGAAAAAAGGATATCACACCTTTTCGGCTCGACGTATCACTTCACATAATAACTAAAGTTCATATAAACACATCCATTCACATCATAACTACAAATTTTATAGACACATCCATTTACATCATAACTACAAATTTTATAGACACATCCCTTCACGTTGTAACTACAAATTTTTCAAAGTATAAATACAATTTTTTTGTTGTTGCTTATCTCCATTTTCAAAATGCACTACGTAGAAAGGATTTTAGAATGATAGTATTAAAGTTTTCATTCTCTATTTCAAGATGATCACAATCCTCCTTTGTATTTTTCCTTTTGTCGGTTGCTTTTTTCAGTATATTTTTGTTGTCACCGCCATGCAAGGCTCTTACTTGACGGTGAAGTGATCTCTAAGGAAATTCTATAGGGCTCTTCCATTGGTAATGAAAATTAGGTAAGTTTCTTCTCTTTGTTTTTTTATTATTATTATTATTTATTTTTTTTTTTGTTAAGAAAGAGACTCCTAAGTAAAAAAGATTGAAAAGATGGAGAGATTCAATGAGAAACTTTCTGTATATTATTCAATCATAATTGAAGACAACTAATATAAAGAAGCATAGATACAAATATCTAAAATACAAAAGGGAAGATACATGTGTTAACAACAAAAAAATATATATAATCAAATAGTACATAATTAATCATGAAATAGAGTAGAAAAACAATTTTAAAATTCTTCTCTTAAGAATAAAAGTAGCAAAGAGAGGAGAGGAAAAAAAAATCAGTTACAATCACGTCCACATATAATGAAAAACAACTGTATATGTACCTTTTCGTTTTGTAAAAGATGCATATCTTTTTGTTTT
Organism: Lagenaria siceraria; assembly: GCA_002890555.2. Lineage (NCBI taxonomy): Eukaryota > Viridiplantae > Streptophyta > Magnoliopsida > Cucurbitales > Cucurbitaceae > Lagenaria > Lagenaria siceraria. The sequence continues at coordinate 17,531,440 of CM016488.1, forward strand.
ATTATTTATTTTTAGGTTATTTTTTTTATTTTAGACATTTTTGGTAAACATAGTAAAATTTTGTATTCTTTTTTCTTTAGGATTAGTAAATTTAATTGTGAACTCATGCACACTTTTTTTTTTTCTAATCAATTTTATAAAATATATTCATTTTTTCTTTCTTTATTTCTTTTCCTGTCTCTAGAAATCACTCTATTGTAATGACATAATAAGATCAAATATAAGTTGTCATATTTTGTTAGAATAATAAAAAAAATTAAAATCCAAAATTACCAAATATAATTTTTAATGAATATGTTGTACAATAAACAATAAATATATAGTGATACATTCACAATAAATATATAGTTTTAGGTAATTTCTTATTTACTTCATTTGATGACAATTATTTACTAATTGAACTCAAAGAAAAAAAAATCTCAATCTATCATAGAAATTATGTCATGAACATTATAAATATTTTAAGCCACGTGCATCGCACTTGTCTCTCACTAGTATATAAAATGAGCTAAGGTGTATATATACATATAAAAGAGGGACAAAATGGAAAGGTAAAGATTTTTCCCAAAAGAACCTTCCTAATTTTCCAACAAAACAACTTCATACACAGTATGGAATGGGATATTAGTCATTTTATGGGCAACTATCTCTTCTTTAAGACAAAGTAACCACCATCAATGTGTGCGTAACTTTTTTTTCTTTTTTTATTTCCAGTTCTTCTATTCTAATTGACATTCATCGGTAAGTCGTCAAAAGTAGATGCTTGTTATTGAATTCAAATTAGGGGCTTCATTTTGATCAATATTTTTTGAGTGCGATGTAAGGATTTGAGAAAATGATGGAATAATGAGATATAGATGGATGAGTTATAAAATAGGAAAATATTATATAAAATCTATTTTAATTTTCTTAATTTTAATAGCACAACCATTCGTTTCTCTCATTTTTCATAATCTCGTTTCTTAATTCAATATTATATTCACTCACTTCTATTTTTCTTGCGTGAGTTTTTTTCTTTTTTACAATAATTTTGTTTGTTCTTCTAGCAACATATTGAGAAATACATGAAATTAGAGTTTTTTTTTTTAATCAATGAAAGCATGATGTTGAAGAAATAGAAGGAAGAGGAATTGAGAATATAATTCATTCTTCCTAATTTTAAATTTCTAAAATCTCATTTTGATTCAATTATATTATATTCCTTCTTTCTTTTTAACTTTCTTTAAATTAATAAAATCAAATAACATTATAATATTATAATTCATTTAGGTATCGTGCAACTTGATTCAGAACAATGATGATGAAAAAATAGGTTGATGGAAGGTTTTATAAAAAAGTTTAAACTAGTAAACAAATTATCTCTTCATCTCTTTTTCTTTCTTTTATTTGAAAATAATATTAATAATTAGATTTTTCTCAGAACAATAAATATTGATTTCAATATTACAATTAAACTTTCGAAATTCGTAGAACTTGATTTTTAAAAAAATTTAAACCAGTAATCAAATAAACTATGTTCAATTTGTGAACCTATTTTAGTTAGAAAAATTAAAATTTAAACTTACATAATTGTAAAATTAAACTCTTCAAATTGTTAGAACCTACCATTTGTGTCAAATATGTTAATTCAATTGGTTAGTTATTCAGTACTTATTTCGAGAAAAAAAATTCAAATAAATATGTTTGAAAAAAAAAATTAAAATATAATTAAAACTGGTTTTATTAAAATAAAAACGATATCCATTAAAAAAAATCCAATAAGAATAAGTATAAGTTTTTTATTTTAAATAAAAAAAATTACGGTATAAGTTACAAAATTAAGATTTCATATAAAATGTGTGGAGAAATTTGTATTTCTTTGTTAAATAACTCATAAATGAAAAAAAAATATTTTGTAAATTCAAATATAATGCATAAAACCTAATATATTTTTATGAAGTTAAAGTCCAATTTATTTATGACATAAATAAATTTTAAACAAAAACTAAACGATTTTTTTTAGTAACTTTGAATTAAAACTATAAGATTTCATAATACTTTTTTTTTCTTCTTTGAACCTCATTTTCAAACAGTCAAACACAGCAGTGGAAAATCTTGGTCCCCTATTTTTTCTTTAATTTTTTTATAAAATCTTTTTTTTTTCTTCAAAGTTGATGGTAGATATGTGAAAACATTAAAATAAAAATTGTACCAACACATTAATATATATTTATTTGATAATTTAATTACTAAAACAATTTTTTACGTTGTACTATATAGATTTTTTCATGAAAAGATGATTATATGAAAACATTAAAATAGAAATTACATTATCTAGATTTAAAAAATTTGTAGTGACTAAAGTAAAACTATATAATATTTATCACATGCTAAAAATCCTGTATATTTTTTAAGAATTTAATTAAAACTATAAGATTTCACGTGCATTGCACATGTTTCTTAACTAGTAAGAGAGAAGGACCTCACAACCTAAGGTCACTTGCGTCAAGGCACAAACAAAACACAATAGAAAAAGAAAGAACCAAGGCAAAAACCAAGAACAAAAAAAAAATCCAACTCAAGAAAAAAGATCTCAAGGCGAAGAGTCCCCATGGGTCCTCACAAAAGAAGTCCTAGTCCACTTAGAACAACAAATAAAAATCTCAAACCGAACAGTTAGACTAATCACTTAGGGCGGATACATAGTAGCATTATGAACTCATAAATTATACTCGCACAAAATATAGTAGATAACTGCACACCAAATAACTTTCAAATCCTTACACCTCAACCGCTTCACATAACTAAACTGACAAATCCAAGTAAGCTCTATATCCCAATGCAAAATCTTGTGGGAACACTGACCCCACAAAAACATATCACCCTAGATAGTCTTACTAAGAGAACAACTAATAAATAAATGATTCCTACACTTAATTTTACCAGAGAATACAGTCACTAGAGGTATCAAAATACCACTAAGTATATGATAATTACCATCAAACTATGCATATATTTGAACCTTAAATTTGTTAATAGTTGTACTTTTAACCTTGAATTGAATAGATGTTGCAACTTGTACTCTCTTATTGACTTTTATTGAAAACAACAACAATAATCACATTATTATCATGTAGTGGAGCATTAATGAGGCTTTGAAGAAAATTGACCCTCAAATTAGATTTTTGTTGAAATTTGTGAGTTGAAAAGGTGATTTAACTGTGGATGATGTGAAACAATCCAGTTTAATTTTGGCATAAAATTAAAAATATAAGCATTTCATAACTCACTAATTTAATAATTTAATAGAAGATTTTCACAATAGAAATGATGTTAAACTATTTACAGAAAATAGTAAAAGAAAATATTGACAGACAGTGGTAGACTTCTATCATATCTATCCTTCTATCATTTCTATTACTGGTAGACTTTTATCAACATCTACTACAACTATCTAAAAAAATTTATATTTTATGTAAATAGTTTTTTTTCAAATTTTCCTATATTTAAAAATTCTCCTAATTTAATTGTGGAGTATTATGGGAAACAATTGATTTTTCCTCTAATATATGTATTTCATAACTAACTAATTCAATAAAAATCTTATTCAGCACAAAATCAAACATTCAACCAACTCACACACGAATTCAACCATTGTGGGCAGAAGTCGACTCTCTCATTTTGTGGAAACTATTGCTGGGAAATACATATATAAAACATTGACATGGTATGTGTTTGAGATGAATTTAGACCGATAAAATAGGCCAAATGTTTGAAAAAGATTGAGAAAGTAAGTTCAAGATAAAATAGACTTGGGCACAAATTAGTTCGGAGCCCACTAGTCATTAGGTTAATCAAGATTCAATCCTAAATTGTTCAAGATTAGGAAAAACTCATATTCTAATCTCAAGAGAATTAAGATAAATCCTAGGTCAATTCTCTTATAAATACATCATTATAACTTCATATGAAATAACTTAAACTTCTAACTTCTTCTCTATTCTACAATTTTCAATCTATGAGTTTGGCATCAAAGCTGCTTCTTCTCCTTCTTCTTCTTCTTTTTTTTTTTTTTTTTTTTTGTAGATCCTCTCTTTCCAAATTACAAATGTAACGTTGTTGTCATGTGAAATTCAGGTGCATTTTTCTCTACTCGAATTTTGACATCAACAGTGGACATCATCGATGGGAAACGAGAGTATTTTACCTTTGCAAAATTAAGAAAATCAAGGCTACAATGACCTGGTTATCAATCTCCTATTAAGGAAAATGTTTTTTAGAGTGAAATTATTGGGTGAATCAGGTCCCATTATCCAAAATCAAAGAAAAAACATAGGCGCGAATTAGATTCACCGTCTCCAAACCAAGAATGGACAAGATGAATCTTCATTAGCAGGTAGGAACTGAATAACAAAGATACAAGATATGGGGGCTTGGTTTAAGGGGGAAGGAAAGAAGAGATATGTCTATGGGGGGATTTTAAGCCAATCAACCTTTGTAATGTTAATTACAAAATAGTAGTTATTGCTAACAAATTCAAGGTGATTGTGGATGAGATTATCTCCCCTTCTCAGTCGGCAAGAGCTATTATAAACAATGTAGTCATTGGGCACGAATGTCTCCACTTTGTCAAGAACGATTAAAGAAGATGGATGAAATTGCTGCTATTAAACTTAGCCTTAGTAAGGCCTTTGACAGGACTGAGTGACTTTTTCTTCAAAATGTTTGTTTAAGCTTGGGTTTGACTTCAAGTGGGTGGATTTGGTCTTTAATTGTCTAGCCACAGCACAATTCTCAATAATGATCAATAGAGAAGCTAGAAGCTCTTTCAATTCAAGTAGGGGGCTCCTCTGTCAAGGAGACCCTCTCTCGGATCTCTTCTTTTTGGTTGTGAAAGGTCTCTCCTCTCTACTAAAAAATGCTAACGACTCAGGTTCTTTATTTGATTTTGTATTTTCTCCCTCGTGCCCTCCTATTTCTCACCTTCTTTTTGTAGATGATAGTTTGGTGTTCTGCAGAGCTAATGAATTGGAGTGTCTATCTCTAAAGAATTCGTTGAATTTTGTTTGAAGCTGCTTCTGGTGAAAGCATCAACTTTTCAAAATATTATATGTTTTTTTTTTTTTTTTTGCCATCTATTAATGAGGATCGAGGGCTCTTTTTTAGCAGTGTTTTAAATGTGAAGATGGTTGAGAACTTGGGATCTTACCTAGGCTCCCTTCTTCCTTTTCGTGTAATAAGTCTACAGATTTTCAGTTGATTAAAGATAAAGTCTGGAAGATCCTTTAGGGCTAGAAGCACTCTCTTTTTTCCGTGACTGGCAAAGAAATCCTTATTAAGAACGCAGGGCAAGCAATTCCTGAAGGGATCGAATCTTAATGCGAAAGAATATGAACGTTGGTGCCATTGTAATTCGATTTGAAAAATCATAAAAACAGAGAAAACAAGAATAAACTTCATAAATTACAACATGTTTTTTTAAGGATTTTATAAGGAAAAGAAGATACCTTTGAAGATAACCTCCTCAATTCCTTTCCACAGCAAATCCCATGATTCGTCAACAAACTTGTACACTACCACACAGACTTCCTCGTTATTTTTCGTCAAGAATTAGGTTTGTGGGAACCCTCTTTTGGAACAAAAGGGAATAAGAAAAAATTACAGAGAAATTATTTTCTCTTTTTTGTGTGTTTTGAGAATTGAGAGGAAAAACTTTTTCTTCTTCTTCTTAAGAGAGTGAGAGATTGATCCACCACTATCTTTTTCCAGAAAACACCTTCTAGTTTTAATTAGAAAGAGACAGAAGTCATCGTGTATAACTTCACTTTAACTCAACCTTTAGCTCCCATTAACCATGGGGAGTTAAAATTTAATCAAATTTAATTTGAATTAATAATTAATCTAATTAATTAATATAAATTAATTAAATATCATATATCCAATTAATATTACATTTGAATCATATTCAAGTGTATTTTTCTCTCATAACCTATAGTTTAAATATGAATCTCATTCTTCCAATGATACAAGATTAATTAATTAAAATCTTTAATTAAGTTAATCAACATTCATCAACTGTGGGTCACTCCACTAAAGACACACAACTACACTCTTCGCACTGTAGATATATTTATGTGTCCACGGATATAACTGTTATCAGTAAGTCGACCCTTCACAAATTGCTTGTAATTACAATTGAGTCAAATTACCATTTTACCCCTGTAATTACCTCTTACTCCTCGAGTACCACTGACTCCTAATGAACATGTTGGGACTGGTGTCCTAAATCTCTTATCTCATAGTTTGTAATGTTATAAATATAAATTATTTATTAAATAAAATAAAGAGTTATCCTATTTGACATTTAGATTGCATCAACTAAAATCCAATAAACTAAGATCCGTGATTAAATTATGTAAACTTAAACATATATGTGGTTGACATATAAGTAGGATCATATTTAAGTATTAACCAAAAATGTATGTAGTATAGGGATAAGGTTGGATGCCTTATCCTGGTGATACTATGGATACAACCCATTTTGTAATTGTTACAAAATGTTGTAATGTGTTACAAACGACATGATTCTAGTCGTTCATGTGGAGACATATGAGTGAGAGTATCCTATACGAAGAATTTGTATAAGATTGGGCCATGAAATGTTTATTTTCTTTATAACACCGTGAATCGAAGAAATTAACATTTCATAGGAGGACCATAGGTAACTAGACCTTAATCTTGAGTGAGTTATGAACTCATGCCTATGAAGGCATTCCTTTGATTTGTATGGGTGAGAGTGGCCAGATTGCCAACTCAATAAGCCTTCCATTTTAGGGATTTTCCTGAGTAGAGAGCTGGAAACATATCTTTACAAGATGAAATTCACTCTTTCCCATCTCTATAGTAAGTAGATAATTGCTCCCTTAAGAGCTGTTCCGGCTCTTGAACAATGAGGTCTCACCCTCTCACTGGCCCAAGATGGATTAGTTTATAGTCCAGCTATAAACGGTTTGTTCATTAGAGGGATCAATAGTACTTAAGGAGTTAAATGTAACTACAAGGATAAAACGGTAATTTGACCGAGCTGTAGTTACGGGCAATTTATGAAGGCTCGACTTACTCTTGATTGATTACATCTGTGGACACATAAATATATTGATAGTGTGAAATGTGCAACTACAAGTCTTTAGTGGAATAAACTGCAATTAATGAATATTGATTAATTTAATTAAAGATTTTAATTAATTAATCTTATATCATTGGAGCTTCTAGTCTGTAGGTGTATTAGGTCTCTCATTAAAGAGTTAAACAAGATTCAGTTAATTCTAGATTAATTTGAATCATTCAAATTAAATAAGAGAATTAATTGTATATGATACAATGAATGAAGTGTATATAGTTACATTATAATATAAAGTCAATTTTGGATAAGATTCAATATTAATAATTTATATTATCAGAGAAATAAATATTTGAATCAAATTCAAATATTAATTATATGAATAAGATTCATATAAAAACTATAGGTTAAATTTAATGTGAATATGCTTCATATTAAAACTATAAATTATGTGAGAGAGCATTATTTGAATATGATTCAAATTAAAGTAAATAAATGATATTTAATTTATTAATTTTTAATTAATTAATTTTATTTAATATAGGCAGATGAACAATAATTTTGAATGATTGATCTCTCTACAGAAATTGTTCTTCAAAAAGTTTATCTCTCTCAATCTCAATTTATTTTACCAAAAAAGTGACAGAGCCCACAACTCCTATTTTGGTTCTCCCTTGAGATATAGCAATGAAGATCGTTCTTGGTGGTGTCCGAAGTGAGCAGAATGTTGAGTTTGAGAAAGATTATTGGCTATTCGTGTTTTTTTTCATTTGCGAAGTGAAATTTCTAGTGAGAAAAACAATCTTCAAAGGTAGTAATCTTCTTCCTTTAATTCTTCACAAAGCATGTTGTTCTAAAGACTGTTAATGTTTATCCTAGAATGTCTTCTCTGTATTTTCTGGTTTTCTAAAACGAAAATTATTGGCACAAGCGATTAAACACTTCCGCTAAGGAAATTCATTCATTCAGAACAACAAGTTGATAGTCCAACTATAAACTAAATCCCTTTTAGGCCAGTGAGAGGATAAGACCTCATTGTTCAAGACTCGGAATCAACTCTTAAGGGAGCAATTCATCTACTTATTCTAAAGACGGGAAAAAGTGAATTTCATCTTGCGAAGTTAAGTTCCCAGCTCCCTACTTGAACAAGTCTCCAAGATGGTAAACTTATTGAGTCGGCGACACGAGTCACTTTCACCCATACAAATCAAAGACTGTCATCATAGACAGGAGTTCATAACTCACTCGAGATTAAGATCGATTTATACAGTTATCTTATGAAATGTTAATATCTTCAGTCAACGATGTTATAAAGAGAGATTAATCACTTTGCGGTTCGTTCTTATACAAACTCTTTGTTAAGATACCCACACTCGCATGTCTCCCCACATGAACAATTTGGATCAAATTGTTTGTAATACTGTAACACTTATAACTCTTGGAACATTTACAAATTGAGTCGTATCTGCAGTGTCACCAGGATAATACATCAAATCTTATTCATATACTGTAGACCTTTTAGGTTATTACTTGAACATGATCCACTTGTTGACCACATACTATTTAAGTTACATAAAATAACCTTTGATTTTAGTTTATTGGATTGAGTTACACAAGACTAAATTAAATAAAATAACTCTTTATTTTATTGAATAAATGAACATTGTTTGTACATTACAAACTGCGAGATTTAGAACATAAATCCCAACAATTCCGACATATGCTATGAGCCTTTTTCAATTGCCTAAGAAGTTTTGTTCAAAAATCACTGAAATTTTTGCTAGATTTTGGTAGAGCTCTTCTCAATCTCAAAGGAAGCTTCATTGGCTTAAATGGGATAAGTTTTGCCTTCCAAAGACGTTAGGTGGTCTGAACTTCAAAGATTTGGAGGAGTTTATCCAGGCACTGGTAGCTAAACATGTTTGGAGAATTTTGTGCAATCCCCATTCTTTTATGGCTAAAGTTTTGCATAGTATTTATTTTTTTAAAAAACATTGTAGTTTAAAAAAATATTTAGAAGAAACTAGTGGTTTATAAAATATTGAGAAAAATATGGTTGTTTGACAAAAAAAAAAAAAAAAAATACAATCCCATCCCCCATCCCATCCCCAATATTAGAATTATTGGTTGGCAATAATTATTCAAAATCTCCACATGTCATGTCTTATGTCGTTGCATTGGTTTGGCTTTGCATTCGGTTGTTTTTGGAAATGCGGGTGTTGCAATATATTTTCTTTTTATGGACAATCTTATATGCTGCCTTGTATGCGCTGATCTATTATCTTCTTGGTGTGCACTTATTTTTGGGAAGTAGAGTTGCTTGTTTATGGGGTTTTTGCTTCCTTAAAAGGGCACGCGCTTCTGTTTTTAGGGTTGGCCGTTTTCTCATCGAACAACATATTATTGACTGTTATATTGGTTAAGACAAAATACGCTTTGTGATGTACGATCATTGCTTGTTTGTCAGTTGTTACATTGCAATCTTTCTTTACTTTACGAAGGAGGGCATCAGAACACTTAGGGGAGCCTAAGTACGTCACGTGTTGTGATTATCACTTGACAAGAAATGATAGATCTCTGTTTCATAGTGTGCATTTGATCTTAGCTGATATGAACCGCCTAAGGCATCAAATTATTATTTAATAATTTTGATGTAATTTAATAATTTCCAATTTTATCCTTTTTATGACATTTAATTAGGGGTAATTTTGTCATTTTACTAAGTTGCATTAGGGTTTCTTTTATTGGGAGACTATTTAAAGTCTAGCCATTAAGTTGTTAAAAAGAGTTTGATATTTTTAGAACTTTAGGGTTTTTCTTGAATGAGAATTCTCTAGTAGATGACAGAGTTTCATCACCCGCCGCTTTTGCAATTCTTGAATCAAGGTTGCATGCCAAGAACATTCAGGTAAGTCTGATCATCTTGCTTGTGGAGTGCTCGAACTTGGAGTAAGGAACTGGTTCTCCTATCTCTTGGTCTTCAATCAAAAGGTAATCCAATTCTAGTCTTTTCCTTTGGATTGACGTCAATTGATTTGGGGGTTTTGGGATTTGTTGTTAGGGGTTCAACAATTAGGTTCCTAATTTTCAAATTGCTAGGGTTTTCATATCATTAGGGGGAGCCTAAGACTGACTTCACAATTCTAGTCACTTAGGGGGAGCCTAAGTGGTCAAGAGACGGAGTCTCATATCTAGGGGGAGCCTAGATAATCTACCGAGTGATTGAACTGTACGAGAGTTACTGTAAACAAGATGTTGTTTCAGATAAGTACAAGTTGTAATCGTTTCATTTAAATTAGTGAAGTTATCTTTTCTGGGCACACTACCCCCAAATGTAGGTGAATTTACACCAAACTGGATCAGTAACCTTGCGTGTTCTTTAGTATTACTTTACTGTTTGTACTTTGTATATTGTTGTGACATTGTTTGTGACAATGTTGATTGTAGTTAGGTATCCTCTAAATTTTAAGTCAGATGCACTAACCGAAAAAAAAAATGCTCGAAGGCTGAACCTGCGAGCTATCCCATCATTTATTTTTTTGTTTTTATACCATTCTCACTCTCTCTTTAATCTCATTTTTTGTCTTTTTCCTTTAGAATGATATATTGTATCAATTTACACTTATTTACATTAAAAATGTCGTGTGGTAGATTTACTATTGTAATAATTAAACTCTTAAATTGTAGTAAGTAAATCAATTTGGACAATTTATTAAGATCACTTTTGAAAATCATCCATACATCAATTCTTACACATATGTAGACTTCTTCAAATATAAGATTAACAAAATTGATTATTAAAATTGATGCATGAACGGTTTTCAAACATTATTCTAATTGAGAATCTAAATTGATTCGTTTAAGAAAGTTTATGGTTTTAACTAAATTGATTTTCAAATATTATCCTAATTGAGAGTCAAGATTATCCTAATTGAGACCCCAGATGCTCGTTCTAGCATCACAATTTTTCTTAATTACAAGAGTTGAATTTTCAGCCAAGTTCCAAAAACAAAAATATTTTTTCAATTTTTTTTTTTTTTAGTTTTCAAAATTTTTGTCTTAGTTTTTGAAAATATTGGTAAAAAAAATAGATAACATATCAAGAAATTTAGAGGTAGAATGAGTATTTATAGATTTAATTTTTAATAACAAAAAACCAATCAAAACAGAACCGAACTAAGGGTATATATATACCCTTTAAAATAAAGTATAACATTAGGTATCTTTTAATATTTTAATTATTATGGTGCATATATACTTGTTATTTATAAAAAAAATATAAATTATTATGGAGCTTGTATTTTTTTATTTAAAAAATTGCCAAGAGAAAAAAATAAAATGCCAAAAAAAAACTACCAAAAAAAACTCATTCAAAACAAGGGTGGAAACAAAAATAAAAAATTGCGAAGAAAAAAATAAAATGCCAAAAATCGAGAACCAAACCAATAGTAAACCAAACATAATAAAAACCAATCAATTGGTTTTGTTATTTATTGAACATTGGTTTGGATCCATTCTTTATAAAACCATTGGTTTGGTTCGATTTTGGTTGGTCCTAAAATTGACAAAATTGAAGCGACTATCATCCCTATCTTATTATTAATAAAATACAAATTTTTATTATTAAAAATAAAAAATAGAACTGTTAATTTTTGTAAAGTATGTTTTTTCTTTAAAAAAAAGGAAGGAAAAGGAACAAGTTGGTCAAATGTTCAACACTCGACCTAGGATGGTCGCACCTCCAACCATCGATCAAAATTGGTCGCATCGATTAATTAAATAAATAATTTTCCCACCCATCACATCTCCAAGACTATAATAATTTCCTAAATAATTTTAAAACTATAATATTTCTCTAAATATTTGCTAACTACACCATTTCTATCCAATTTTCTCATTTAAAAGCACCCTTCACAAATAAAGCAATAAAAATTCAACGAAGTAAAAGAATTATCTTTATTTATGTTTACTATATTAAAATGTGGGTAGATTAAAAAAAAAAAAACAAGACGTTTTTTTCTTCTTATTTGTTCTTTATGCAATTTAAAATATTCATGAAAATAAATTAAATAATGATGGCCATATGCTTTATTTATTTCATTAATTTTGTTTAAAAAAATAATTTTATTTTACAATTCCAAAAGCAAGTCATCAACCTCTCAATTTAATTCAACATTTAATTCAACATATGCTTTCGATCAGGAAGTTCCTCTTCGGTGTATTTGCAAAAGAAAATTGTTGAACTAAAAAAGTCTTGTTATAGAATTAAAATAAATTATATTGAATTAAAAATGCTATTAAAGTGATAATCAAGTTCTAGTTTAAAAAATCTATGTGTTTTATTTTTTAAAATAAAATAAAAACTGAAAATGAACTAGGTCAATGATAATTGACGTATATTCATTCTAAGTTTGGAGGTTAAAACCCCTACCCTTACAATTGTTGTACAAAACAAGACAAAAAAATCAGCTTATACTCATAAATGTTTGTATCAATCAATTAGTACACATCTTTTTTTTTTTCCAGGAAACACACTACAAAATAACATCTTGAATTACAAGCAACAAAAACCACTCAGGGTAAAGACATTGAAGAAGAGAAGAATATTACTCTTCCAATGCATCGACACGAGAGAATGTGCCTCATACGTGAGAAGGAGACATCGACCATCCCATTCACAATGGACATTGCCTCGTTGATGAAGAATGAGGACTTCTGTAAAATTCACTATGACTGCATTAAGTAAATTGACCACCTCCAGACAATCAGACTTAACCAATATTTACATGGTGAATATTGAGGGGAGTGAGGCCATGAAGACCGTCACAAATGACCCTTGCTTCCAAGACATTGACCGCATTGCATCAAGGAATAAAAGAATAATCGGCCAGATGAAAGCGATCTAAATGGTCTCTAAGCACCCACCCCAGACCTCTGGCGTGACTGAAAGTACTTCAGGCCGCATCAACGTTTAGTTTCCACTTGTTTATAAAAGGAGGATACCATTCACTGGAGAAATCGTATGGAGAACCACATGGGACCCCACAATTTCTTTTTCTTTAGAATCCAAGCTCAATGCTCTATTCACCATGAAAATGCTTTTCAATTAGATCGGTGATATGGTTGACACTAACAGGAACATTCCAAAATAATAGCTTATTCCTAACTTACCAAATTTGTTATGTGTTGATCACCACACAACCTTGCATTTTCATATGAGGCGAGTCACAATCTCTGACTAGTTCTTGCATAACATACACAAGAGATCAGTATGGATTCTTTTCTTCTGTAGAATAGTCTTGGTAGGGATAAGATCATGGAAAATTTTCCAAAAAAATATTTTAGCTTCTGGGGGGCCTCAACCTACCAAAAGGCTTTCCATATTTGTTTAGAAAAATTCTCACTATACGAGCTGACCTCGTTAGAGTGAGCCAACTTCAAACCAAGAAAATAAACACTTTTCACATAAATTACTCCCTTATGATCCAGATCCTATATGATCTCGTCATTCTATTGACGCCTGGGTTGAAGGGATCGAATTCCGCAGCAGAAGCAAGTGATCGCTTTTTGAATTTATTTGGTATTAAAATACATAAAAAGAAAAAACAATAATTGACATTACACTAGTTAAGCATTAATTTTAATGTTTTAAGAGAAATACCTTTGTAGAATCCTCTATTCCACAACAATCGTTCTCCAACGATGAAGCAAATTTCTCCGTGACACAGTGACGCTCCGCTCCGAAAGGTCTTCCCTGTTATTATTGGGCAAGAGCCTGCTTGTGAGAGCCCTTTTTGAAAGAAAAAGGGAATTGAATTTTAGAGAAAATTTTTTTTTTGTAAGATGTTGATAGAGTGAGAAAGTTTGAAGGGTGGAATAGATTTTCACGTAAAAATTGTAACCTTGCCAAATGGCAGACCTTCTGTATTTAAGGAGAGTAGGGGAGTGTAACTCCTCACTCTCCACTACTTATTGTAGAGGAGTTTTAATTTAATTTAATTTAATGAATTAAATAATTAATTAATAACTAATTAAATATCTAATGTTTAATTAATGCATATTTCTTTCATAACCTATAGTTTTAATATGAATTTTATTCAAATTAATTTTTAACATATAGGTTTAATATGAATCTAATTCATATTATTTAATATTTAAATTATATTAAAATACATTAAATCTCCAATGAATATAGTTTAATTCAAAAATGACTGTACATTATAATGTATCTATATACATTTTGTTAATTCGTATCATATACAATTAACATATATTTCTTTAATCAATTTGAACATTTTAAATTCTTTTAAAATTTTGGTCCTTGTTTATCTGTTGTGAGCTATTAGGGGATCTAATGGACCTACAGATTATAAGCTCCAATGATCCGAGATTAATTAATTAAACTATTTAATTAAATTAATCAAGATTCATTAACTATGGGGCAAACCACTTCAGACTCATAGTTGCACTTTATGCACCGTAGAATATAATCACTTTTATCCTCTTAGGCCAATGAGAAGGTGGGGCCTCATTGTTCAAGACTTGAAGTCAACACTTAATAGACTACTTATCTACTTGCCCTAACACGAGAAGGAGTGAATTCTTTCTTGTGAAGTAATGTTCCCAGCTCTCTCTTAATCAAGTCCCCAAAATGGTAGACTTATTAAGTCGGCTACTCAGGCCACTCTCACCCATACAAATTAAAAGACAAGCTCCTCACAAACAGAAGTTCATAACTCACTAAGGATTGAGATCGAGTTACATATGATCATCTTGTGAAAAATTAATCTTTTCAGTCAATGATGGTACAGAAAGAGATTAATATAATTTCATGGTCTAGTCTTATGCAAACTGTTTGTATAGGATAACCCCACTCACATGTCTTCACATGAATAATTTGAATCAACATCGTTTGTAACGATTACAAGGTGGGTTGTATCCATAATGTTATCAGGATAACACACCTAACCTTATCCATTTACTATGAACCCTTCAGGTTTTTACTTGAACGTGATCCACTTTTATGTCAACCACATACTATTCAAGTTTTATTTAAATAACCTTGGACTTTCGTTATTTGATTTGAGTTATGCAATTCCAAGAAAACAAAATAAAATAACAAATTATCTTATTAATAAATAAATTGTTTACAAAAATTACAAACCACGAGTTTATGACATAAAACCCAACATAAGTAACGAAATTTGAAGAATTGCTTTAACGTCATCCTGAATAAAACACTCATGAATGAGCTCCACATTCCACCCTCTGGACTCACATGAAAGAGAAGCCACATTGTGTTCCTGAAGAGAAGAGGGAGCATATTCAGGCACCCCGATACACTTTCATAGGGATCCACATATCACAGGAAGTTTGGATAAGCTTACAATCCTCCACTCTCCATCGAAAATCATGCTTGAATAACTGCCTCCCCCACAGAATACTTCTTCACACATAAGACTGATTACTTCCCAACCTTACATTAAAAAAATCACCAGTTTTGAAATATTTACCTTGAAAAAACAATAAAAAGGAGGCTCTTAGGACATTTTAAGATCCTTCAACTTTGCTTGGCCAACACGGCTTAATTAAAGATAATGGATTTCTGAACCCAAGACCACCTTCCTCCTTTTTGATACACATTTGCTTCTAGTTATGTCAATGAATCTTGCTCTTATCAGCAGTAGTGCCCCACTAGAACCTTGAATATATCTCACTATCCTCATCGCAAAGAACTCTAGGTAATTGGAAACAACTCATAGTGTATGAGAAATGACTTGTGCCATAACTTTGATAAAAACGTCTTTGCCACCCCGAGAAAATAATTTTTTCTTCCATTATTGGAGGACCTTCTAAACACGCTCCTTAAGAGACCAGAAAACTTGGCATTTATTTTTAGTGCGAAAGGAGACCCACATCCTGAC
This sequence comes from Lagenaria siceraria, assembly GCA_002890555.2. Taxonomy (NCBI): domain Eukaryota; kingdom Viridiplantae; phylum Streptophyta; class Magnoliopsida; order Cucurbitales; family Cucurbitaceae; genus Lagenaria; species Lagenaria siceraria. The sequence goes on from CM016488.1 coordinate 17,547,463, forward strand.
CCAATGAATGAGAGTAGCAAATCCCAAAGTCCGCCAGGATTTTATTAATCATCTCAACTTTGGTGTTCTTACTAGTTATAAACAAAGACTTATTGAAATTTATACTTTGCCTAAAAGCCCGTTCATTTGTCTCCAACACATGTTTAATCATTGTCACTCGTTCTCCTTTGCTCTATAGAAAAAGGAGGCTGTCATTTGCAAAAAAGAGGTGAGAGAAATAGGATATTGAGGGTTGATACACAAGCCTGTAAACTGATTGGTCCTTTCCTCCACTTAAAGCATGGTAGAGAGACCTTCTCATGAGCAGATAAGAAACAAGTAAGGTGAACGAGGTCCGTCCTATTGCAACCCTCTAGGAGGCTTAAATTGTCGTATATAAATAACAAAATAGTAACGATATATTATCAAAGTAAGCATAACTCAACTAGTATACGAGTGTCTTAGTAACCGCGAAGTCTATAGTTCGAAATCCCCTACCTTTAATTCTATTTTTAAAAAAACAATTATAATTCAAAATTTATGCGAGTTAGATACATTTTTCAAATTTATTTTATAGTAAAGTGAGGACTAATTTGCTTCTTTTTTGTTTTGTTTTGTTCTTGTTCTTTTTTTGTAACAGTATTTATAATTTTCAAATATAACTAAAAAAAAACAATTAATTAACTTCAATACGCAAGAAAAAAAAGACTAATTTAACAATGAGTAATCTAAAATTTAATATTATTTATATTATTAATGTTAGTTAAGTAGTTTGTAATTCAAAATCAACTCAATTTCAATTACTATTTTTAAGCCGATATTTCACTAAAATTATAATTTTTGAAATATTTCTACTCTATAATTTGAGAGAATTGTATAGAAAGAGTTATTATATTATATTATTTTTATTTTTAAGTTAATTATCCAGTAATCGATTGTTTTTTGCAATTTTTTAAATTCAAGTGAATTATTAATTTGATACTTATTCTCAAATGTAAAACACTTTTGAATCTAAGAAGTTTCAATAAACAATATAATTTTAAAAATGAGAAATTATCATAAACAGAAAAAATAGTTAATTTTTACTGTTTGCAATGATAGATAGTAAAAATTTTCTATATTTGTAAATAGTTTGACTCATTTTTCTATATTTAAAATCAGTCCATTTAAAATCGTGACAATTATCTAGTAAATTATAAAATATTATTATTTGGATTTTGATTTGCACCCATTGATTACCTACCTATTTAATTTCAAACTTTAATTTAAAATAAATTATTATTATTTATTTTATTTCTTAAAAATAGTTTCATATTATATCTAGTAACTAAAAAATATTTTTGACTTGAAATTTATATTCACTTTTTAATTTTACTTGATCTAAAATTAAATCTAAAAAAAATCAAAATTAAATCATTCGAATTTAATCTATATATCATTTTGAAATTAATAAATTATTTAATCCCTATAACTTAAATAATCTAATATAAACATAAAACAAGGAAGAGAATTTATTATAAACAAAAAAAAATCAAACTACTTACATATATAGAAAAATTTCATGGTTGACAGAGCAGATATATTTGTAAATAATTTTACTAATTTTTTTATATTTATAAATAACTTTATATTTTTTCTATTTATGATAATTTTCCAAAATTTGATGTCTAAATTGTTATTTTCACCAAACAATATAATTTCAATTTCAAAACGTATATCTCCTAACTAATACGCAATATTCTAAAATTGAAAAATAGAACTTAAGGTTTTTTTCAATAAAATTTAATTTCAAATAACCAAATTCGTAAATTTTGAAAAAAGGAAAAAAAATTTAAAAAGACAAAAAATGATGGTGGCAGCTTCTCAATCTTGTGGTGTGCCGTACGACTGCGCCTCAAAGTATATCCGTCGAAGAAGAAGAATTAGGGCAAGCAAAGAAAGGGCTATTACCGTAATTATGTTTCAAGATCGAGGGGGTAAAAGTGTAAAACTGCAATAAAAGCGATACCACGGTCTCATAGAAACCCTAGACGCACTTTGGCTATAAATATACCATAAATCTCATTGCTAATACCTCGCTGCTTGCTCCTGCGTGAAATTTAGGCTGCTTCTTTCTTTTGATTTCTCTGCAAATTCTTGTGGGTAAGATTTCGATTCTTCATCCTCTTCGTTGTTTTTGCTTCATGTTTCTCTCTTGTTGATGAGTTTCTTTTGTAATTTTTATGCAATTATAAGTTCTCAGCATGTCATGTTTGTTCCTTGATTTGGTTTGTATGCTTTTTCGGATGTTTTTAGTCAGATCTAGAACTATGGCGGTGTAAATCGATGACCCTTTACGGATCTTGGTTCAACTTTTAGTGAATGTATGTTTATTCAATTACTGATAGCATCTTAGGTGTTCGACAATCGGTGATGATTCAACGTAGTATGCTTAATCTTTTGTTCTGATTTACATCTTTCTATGAACGTTCGACTGTATTGTGAAATCTGATGTTACACGTATGTTGTTTTCTAGCTAAGATTCAGCATCTTTCCAATTCTTAATTATATTTCTAGATTACTTGTACATGTTGTTTATAGTGGCTTTATGTCGTCGCAGATCCCAGTACATGTATGGATATCCTTAGATTTAGGGTTTTAGGAACTTTTGCTTTCATGATACCTTTTTATGATGTTGTACACGGATTATGTGTAAAATTGCTGTTGATTTTGTGTTACGCGACATCCTTTGTTGTGGATATGTTAGATGTGTGTATATGGGGGTTCTCATCCTTCCTTTGTTTGCAGTTCGATTTGGTTAATATCAAATGGGTAAAGAGAAGATTCACATCAACATCGTGGTTATTGGCCATGTCGACTCTGGAAAGTCGACCACCACTGGTCATCTTATCTACAAGCTTGGAGGAATTGACAAGCGTGTGATCGAGAGATTCGAGAAGGAAGCTGCTGAGATGAACAAGAGGTCATTCAAGTATGCTTGGGTGCTCGACAAACTTAAGGCAGAGCGTGAACGTGGTATTACCATTGACATTGCTCTGTGGAAGTTTGAGACCACCAAGTACTACTGCACAGTCATTGATGCTCCCGGACATCGTGACTTTATCAAGAACATGATTACTGGAACTTCACAGGCTGACTGTGCTGTCCTCATTATTGATTCCACCACTGGTGGTTTTGAGGCTGGTATTTCCAAGGATGGTCAGACCCGTGAGCACGCTCTTCTTGCTTTCACCCTCGGTGTCAAGCAAATGATCTGTTGCTGCAACAAGGTTGTTACACGCTCATATCTTTTGCTATTTCTTGCTTATCATACATGTTTTAATTTCTAATGTGCATTTAATAGTTTCTAGAATTAATTGTTAAATTCGCCCAAATAATACATGGCCAATCCACTGTCCTCTGTTAAATCTGATAGAGGGTTGACTCATGGTGAAGATGCAATGTGGCTATTTATTGGCATCCATGGACGTTATTTTATCATTGTCCTGACTATGAATTGTGTTCACTTTATTAGACAATAATATTTCTGATGTCCTGAGGAGAGAATGGCTATTTGGGAGTTGTCTCTGGTCCCAAAACTAGTGCGATTCTTTTCAAAGAATCAATGGGGGTTCAAATCCCCCTCTCCCCATATGATGGATACTGATGCATTGTGTTACTTATGCTGTTTCATTTCTTTTTAATGTCCTCTTTCACATACTTAGTTGTAGATAGATTTTCTGAGATTCCATTTGCTTACTGTTCTGGCTTTTTGGGTTTTTGGAACCTTTTCAAATAGCATAAAGAATTTTCCCATGAGTGAATTCAATTTGGCTAATGTAACTTGCTGTTGCTTTTCAGATGGATGCCACCACCCCCAAATACTCCAAGGCAAGGTACGATGAAATCGTTAAGGAAGTGTCATCTTACCTCAAGAAGGTCGGTTACAACCCAGAAAAAATCCCCTTCGTCCCCATCTCTGGTTTCGAGGGTGACAACATGATTGAGAGGTCCACCAACCTTGATTGGTACAAGGGACCAACCCTTCTTGAGGCTCTTGACTTGATCTCTGAGCCCAAGAGGCCCTCGGACAAGCCCCTCCGTCTCCCACTTCAGGACGTTTACAAGATTGGTGGTATTGGAACTGTCCCTGTTGGACGTGTTGAAACTGGTGTCCTCAAGCCTGGTATGGTTGTTACCTTCGGACCAACTGGACTCACCACTGAAGTTAAGTCTGTTGAAATGCACCACGAGTCTCTTCCAGAGGCCTTGCCCGGTGACAATGTTGGCTTCAACGTGAAGAACGTTGCTGTCAAGGATCTCAAGCGTGGTTTCGTTGCCTCAAACTCCAAGGATGACCCTGCCAAGGAGGCTGCCAACTTCACATCCCAGGTCATCATCATGAACCACCCTGGCCAGATCGGTAACGGTTATGCCCCAGTCCTTGATTGCCACACCTCCCACATTGCTGTTAAGTTTGCTGAGATCCTCACCAAGATTGATCGTCGATCTGGTAAGGAGCTCGAGAAGGAGCCCAAGTTCTTGAAGAATGGTGATGCCGGTATGGTGAAGATGGTTCCGACCAAGCCAATGGTTGTGGAGACCTTCTCTTCATACCCACCATTGGGTCGTTTTGCTGTTCGTGATATGCGTCAAACCGTTGCTGTTGGTGTGATCAAGAGTGTGGAGAAGAAGGACCCAACAGGAGCCAAGGTCACCAAATCCGCTGTCAAGAAGAAATAAGCCAACAAACCAAACCCAAGCCTGCATTTTGTGTTATTGAGAAGAAAAATGGTTTTAATATGCAAAATATGAGACTTTTGGTTTTTGGGGTACTCTTAGTAGTTCTTAATTATTTAGTTTACTTGTCTGGTTTTGTGTTTTTTTTTTTAATTTTGGTTTGTTGTTTTTGAGTCATTTTGAGACATTAAAATTGTTGGATACTGCTGAGGGTTAAATGTTTTTAATTTAAGTTTAATTTCTCTTCAACTCTCTGTTTAATTAATTTCTACAATCTTTTACTGATTCTTTTTCCTAAAATAAGAAACTAAGAATATGGATAAGTGACTCAAAACCCCAAAATGAGATTATCATCTTGGTAGCTCCACTTTGAGTAGGGCAACTTATAATGGCCAAACCTAAAAATGGCCTAAAAGATCTTATATGTCATCAGTTTGAGTACATAGATCTATTGGTTAGAGTAATATGTCATCTGACACAATGCTAGAACTTTCAATCTTCAGTAATCAAATGCTAAAGTATTTCTCCACCCAATCGTCTATATTAGTGGAAGTCACTATACTAAGAACTAAGAATTTGTAATTGATTTATTATTCATTGAAATTTGCACCACTCTTGATCAAATATTTCTTAATTTCTATTGATGTATCCCTCTACTGTCCTTATTCTAATTAAACCACACCCATCAATACCTTAAACCAAATTTCTGCGACAAAGCTACCGTAGAAAAAAAAGAAGAAATATAAAGAATATTCCTCTCTTATTCAATGTTTTTGCTTCTACCCACAAAGCCCTAAATTTCATTTAGATAAGAAGACCGCTGTTCAAGATTTCTTTTTTAAAAGATATCTAATCTTCAATTTTACGTTTAAAAGGTCCATAAAATTGAAAATATGTTTATCTTTAAATTTTCAATTATATGAAATTTTTGAACTTTCAATTTAGTGTCTAATAATTTTTTGACCTATTCAACCATTTTTCAATTTCACAATATTAGACACAATATCGAAAGACTAAAGTTGATTATATATAAAATTAAGTTTTGTCTAATACCTTTAAAAAAAGGGTTCTATATCTTAAATTTGTTATTTTGATAGAAGTTGAATATGACAAGATCTTAAAAAAATGAAATTAAAAATGGTTAAATTATAGAAAATGCCGGTAAACTTTGTACTTTGTGTCAAAAATACCCTTAAACTTTTTTAAAAAGTTCAAAAATACCCTTACCGTTAGTTTTTTATGGAAACCGTTAGTGTGTTGTTTCAGAAATACCCATAAACTTTCAAATATTTCAAAAATACCCTTAAACTTAAATTTCTTTTAAGAAAAATACCATTATTGTAAGTATATGAACCCGTAAATACTTGTAACAAAAAATATCCTTTATCTTTCAAAAGTTGCATTAATACTCTTAGCATTACAAAAAAAAAAAAAAAAAAAGTTAAAAAATGCTCCTACCTCAAGTATAATGATCAATTTGTTTGAAGTTTTTTTTGAATTCGAAAAAAATCAATTTTAAAACAAATTATATAGATTTTTTTAAATAGATTTTTATTTTTCTCCCATTTGTTTAATTCTTACACCAATTCTCCAACAACAAAATATAAACCAAAGCTATAAGCTAAAGCACAAAATCATGAACCATTAAACAATTTTTTTGACCTAGGATTCTAAATTCAAAATCTCTCCTTAAAACTCATCAAAATGATGAATAGCTAAATATAAAAAAGACGTATTTAATTATTTACTGATGTAAACCTTATTAAAACATATAAGACCCAAGGTCTCCTTGGTGCTTCCATTATTCTCTTTCTTTTTGTTATAATCTATATACCTTAATTGAAGAAAAGGTATTTCTAGTTTGCATGGTCCAATCATTGAGCCCAAAAATTTCTACAATAAAATTAGGTAGGTCCCTAGTATAGTTCCCTATCCATGATTCTGCTATTTACTGAAATAATGTTACTCGAATATAGGAGGCATCCTTCGGGATGGGTAGAAGGAATAAGTACAATTTTGAATGTTTTACTTATGTACAAAGTAACAAACATTAGATTTTTCAGTCATTCATTGAATGATAAATCACTACAAGTGACAGAGATACACGATTTAAATAACGGAAGATCTAATATTTAAAAATTGTGTCAAGAATGACTGGAAAAGTGGAAACAAGGCCGGATATAATTTGATCGTTATGAGAAAATCCAAAATCTTGGTAGACAGAACCAATCATTAGTTTCCAACCATAGGGTGAATGGAATCCTATACATAAATCAGTTAATAAAAGAATAGAAAAAACTTTTATTGTGTCGCTTAAGTTATATAGGAACTCTTGAACCCAAGAGTTAAGAATAACAAGTTCTTCATTACCGTTTTCTTTTGAAAGTTTAAGAATACTTTTGAAACTCATAAAAGTTTAGGTGTATTTTTGACACAAAATGCAAAATTTAAGATCACTTTTTTCTTTTTTTTTAAAAAAAATTTAGCCCATTAAAAACTGAAAATTTATTTGATATTTTAAAAGTTTAGAAAAACTATTAAATGTGAAAAAAAATATTTATAGTATTTTTTTTAAAAAAAGGGTAAATTTTTATGAAATTTTCTTTTTCACCCATTTATCAATTTTCATTACATCTCATGATCTCAAAGCCTCACCTTCTTCTTTCTTCTTCTCTCCCTTCAATTTTCAGAATCCGAAACCTTTTTTTCTGTATGAAAGATAAAGAAAGAAAGGTATTCCAATGGTTTCTTGAGGCTTTTTAGCAGTTGCGTACTGGAAGGACGATGACGCCGAGCCGTTGTAACTTCTTGAACTCGAAGATCGTCCTTTCTTTTCAACTCCTTCATGGAACGCGGCAAACCCCCTTCTTCTTCTTCTTCTTCAGACTCCAGCAGATTATCGGATCCGGAAAATGCGAAGGTTATTGAATGGGAGGACTTCGAGCAGGAGCTTGCGAGGCTATGGAGTCTCTCTTCGGCCCTCGAGGAAGCCAAGCAACACAAAGAATCTCTTAAGCAAAAGCTTGACTCCCTAATTCAGGTTTCTTTTTGGCCTAGCAGATTCTTTGCGTTGATTTGAAATTTGTGGCTTAGTATTGTGTTTTATCTTCTGCTTGGGAATTTTGGCAGCCTGCATTTTTCATGTGCTGTGTGAATTGGGGTTTTTTCTGGGAACATTTTGGGTATTGGGAATGGGATCTATCTAGCTTTTTAGTGATGTTGGAGAAGTGTAGTGCGAGAATTGTTTCGTTTATGCGGCAAATAAATTGATGTAATACTAGACGAGGCTGAGGGTTTTAGACCTTTTTTTTTTTTGCTCATTTCGATTTCGGGCCCTGGCATTTGTCCTAAAAACTACGAGTTGAGTGCGTTGTTGAGGTCCTTCTCGTCATTTACATCTTAGGGAATATATTTTGGCGATTTATTGCATTTCCGTGTTGCACTAGAAGGCTAATAAGTGAAATTTCATTAAGAGAACAGTTAAATTGATGACTGTTGGCCTTCTCGATTTGGTTTTGGTGCTTTCCCTTCTTGGAGGATTGAAAGGTTTTGATTGATTTTGTTTAGGAATTTCCCTTTGAGTGATTCCAAGCCATGTAGATAAAGTTTATGGACTTTTGGTTGTTATTTGCTGGGCAGGTTGATTCCGAGTCAGTTAGTCGATCAAATGAGCTTGCAGAGATGCGCGAGAAACTTGAAGCAAGGAAATCTATTGTGGAGAATATGGGCATGCGTTCTAAACGTGCATTAGAGGATGTGAAGAAACAAGAGGAGAGTCTTAGCATTGAAGTCAGATCACTTTTGGTTGCTGGGACTGCTTTATCTAAAGCTAGGAAGCGATTGCAGGTAATTATCTGCAGTATGATTAGAAGCCACATCAGAACTTTCATTAATATTTGCAAGAACTATGTTGAGCACATTTGTGATCATATTACAAAACTATTAGAGGTGGAAATAATCATGACACACGCACATACACACATTAACCATACTTTGTAGAGATGCCTAACTTGTTAATAACACAAAAAGAAAAAAAAAAAAAGGATAACGACTCTGACTTAAGGTCTCTGGTATTTTGAAATCAAAGAGATACAATTTTAACGTATGTTATCCTACTCTTATCCAAAAAAACATATGTTATCCTACACCTCATTTGTCTCCTTAAAATGGTATTTGGAATTTTTGTAGTGTTGTTCTGTAATTTAGGATGACTTGAAATCAAATCTAATATTTCATACTGACTGGTTGTTGAAAATTGTAAAGATATCAGTTCATACTAAATGTGGATGTGATGCCTCAGGCCGCTAACAAGCCCTGAGTTATTATTGCTTGATGAATGTAAATTTGTGAATTCTATGTCCTAAGCATCATTGATGATTGAAAATATTTATAAATTTTTCTTTTATTTTTCATTTCTTCTGTTAGTATTTAAGTTGTAGGCTCTCCACACAAAATAATAAATAAAGTTCTCAGAGACATCTTTTATTAGGCACTCTACTGACTAGGCAACTGGCATGCTGTTATGATACCCTATCTTTGACAGGAATCAAATAGATTACTCTCTGGGGAAGAAGGCTATGATCGTCTTAAAAGCTTAGAGAAGATGCTGAGAAGAAGACAACAATTTATGATTTCACAAGTTTCATTTCTCTACCCTGTAAAAATCTCGACTGGACCTGCTAAGGATCAGGAGCTCGATTCATTTCCCAGCACTAGTAGATTAGGTATATGCTAGTAAGTCTGAGACAGTCGATAATTTTTCACATACGAGACTTAGTTTAATCCAGGTATTGCAAGATAGTTGGAGGAATTATTTAAAAAATCTGCACTATTTCTACCTCTTTTGAAGTGCGGTTAAATTGATAAGAATTCATTACAATATTTTCTGTTTTTCACTATGTATGAAGCAAAACCTAGCAAATATTAATTCTGTTAGGGTATACAGGATGCATAATATGCTAGACTATTGTACCTTATCTGTCATAGCCTGTTAATATTATTTTTCTCATCTTTACAGAATTTTTTGTGCTGTACCATGTTAAGATTTCATTTGATCATGCCTTTTGATCATGTATTTTTTCATTCCACCAGGGAATTCTTCTGGATCTAAACCTGTCAATCATGGACCTTTGACAATATTAGGTCTAAGTTTGAATGTGCTTCCATTTAAAAAGATGAGCTTTTTCAGCGACAAGAAAGAGACTCAGAGGTCTGCATCTGCCTTGGGATATGTAGCTCATGTATGTTCTCTCTCATCTTGATATGATTGTGCTGTCAACTTGTACTTTCTTCTACTACTACTACTACTACTTTACAAGTTCCTTAATGTTGGCTAGACATTGCAAGTATTATTTGGATTGTTGTGAAATATTATGGTTTGGTCGTGGTTAACCTGGTATGCTTGATGCTGTTTTAACAGTCAATAATGTAAAATATAACACGCTATTGTATTTTCTGCAGGCTGTCTCCCTTATATCTTCATATCTAAAAGTTCCTTTACGCTACCCTTTACGCTTGGGTGGTTCTCGTTCCTACATTTGTGACTACGCGCCTTCAACAGAACCCACATCATCTGTTTCCTTATCCACCACCCTACCTGCCACAAATACGAAGCATGTCGAGTTCCCTCTCTTTTTAGATGGACAAGATACAACGAGAGCTGCTTATGCTGTATTTCTTTTAAACAAGGTGTTTCCTTCATTCTTTGTCTGGATTTTGTCATTCATCAAGTTCTACAAGATGTAGTTGGTTTTTTGTGCAAAGTGGCAAGAAGATGGTCAGCTCATATAATTCAATTTCACCATTATCAATTTTCTACAGAGACCATTCTTGTCTCAAGCATTTTAATTCTACTTCTTTTTTTGGTTTTTCATCCCTAGACCTGGCTTAAGAACTATAATTTAGACTTTCTACGTTTACTTTAGTTATTGCATCTGTTAACAAGCCACGTCGTGTTGATATTTTGAGCTTTACTCGTGTCATAGTTTTGCTCTGTCAATCTGTTGCAGGACTTGGAGCAGCTTCTGAACTTTATTGGTGTGAAGAGTTTGGGTCCGCGCCATATATTGGCTAACTTGAAGGAGCTTCTGAGGATCATCCAATCTGCAGATTATATTGATAAGTGATCAAAATTTTCAAATGAAGTTAGGCTTGTAGGTTGAACAACATTGTAAATGGATCGGTTGCATATTCTTACACAGGTGCGAATTCTTTTTTTTTTGGGGGTCAGCACCTTTTCATATCATATAACAATGCTAGTTGTTGCTGATACCGATATACAAAGCTGAAGCGAATTGTTTAGTTTGTCGTCTAAGTACTTGATATACTGAAGAAAAATGATACCAAAAATGCATAAAGGAAGATTTGAAGATGATCATCCTGCAATATTCTCATCTCTTCTATCTTTCCTCACTTCTTGGTTTATACTTGATATGAATTGATAGTGCCTATCAGTTGCGTAAAAATTTGATTAGTTTTCCATTCCATTTTATTGCTTTTAGATTATTGGTACTTAATACTTTGATTAGATTTGTTAAAAAATAATTTGAGATTTTGAGAGCCTCACTCTTTCCATTATGCTCATGGAACACCATTTTGATCTCCAGATGCTTCACTCACATCTTGATCAATTTGAGAGCAAAATTGTTGAAGTAATTAAGTTTTTAGCCTAAAATTAAAAAGAAAATTGCTGGAAATTCTTGTGACTGAGTTTCTTTTATTTAGAGTACCTTGTAAAATAAAGACTAAATTGTAAAAATACTTGAATTTTGTCTATTGTTCAAAAAATGCTTATTTTAAACTTTCCTAAACGTTTCATAGTAGAATAGAAAATTAACGTAGTAGGTGATATGGAACGTGGTAGTAACTAAGATATTTGTTTGGATTAAATTTGAAAGAATGACATTTAGACATGTTAGACTTTTTGTCTAACATTCTAACAATTTTTCTACTTCAAAGGTAATTTTGAAACTCTCATAGAAGGTTAGCCGTAAAGCAATTTTTGAAAGAATAAATGTATTTTTTTTTAAACAAATGATGAAATTGAGAAGTACTCTTTTTTTTTATTATTATTTTTTTTATATAATTTAACCTAAAATAAATTTATTTGTGGTCTCCAATTACGAGAGTCACCCTTTACAGAGCCAATAACAAAAATACAGACGTCTGAAATTAAAACATCTCATCTTTATAAAAGAAAGCTGCATTTAAATTGATACTTTTGAAATTGGACTTCGTTTAAAGAGTGAAATTACAAAAGGATGAAAATGAAAGCAAAGGAAGCAGATGGTTCATATGAAAAGACTATATTTATACGGCCATCTCCAATCCAAGTCTTCCTAACTTAAATACAGTCCCCAAACTACAACTAATTCAAAACTAACAGAAAATATTAAAATAAAAATAAAAATAAAAATAAAAATGCAGTGAGATATTCGAGTCCGCCGCCTTCTGCCAAAGCTCAACACAATTCTAACCCTAATCCTGTTAAGCTGGTAACTCAAGCTTGGCGTTGTTCTTCCAACTGAGAGAAATAAATTAAAATGGAGTCAATGGTGGAAAATCTTCCAAGGATAGAAGACATATGTATTAATTATTATACTATTATATACAAAGCATCAAACATAATGTTCTTGAACTTACCTCAGGATGTAGTAGTAAAAGAAATCAGCATACAGCAACGTTTGCACGAGACCAGCTATCCAAGCTGCAAGAGCGAATTTGTTAGACGACGAGTAAGGAATGTATTTACCTGTGTGTACGCGTGCATGTGTGCGTATGTGAGAGTGGAAGAGGCATACTTATCCAACGGACAAAGCTAGGTTCGGTGAAGTAGCGATAGATCCAATTCAGTATGTACAATGCCCGGTACGCGCTGAAAAGATAAGAAAACAAGGAGATGAATGTATGTTCAAAGGCTTAGGTTTAAATGAAAAGGAGTATGGATTCATGCTTTTGAATCAAAGGCCTCCCCAACTACCAAATAGTTGCATCTCTTGCAGGGACTTAAATGGATCCAACTCTCTTTCAATGAAAGTAATTCAGAAAAGTTTGTCAAAAGAAGTTACAAAGTGTAATTCAACAAACCCAAACTTTCCTTTTCCAATTAGTAATGATAGAGTGAATAACATAATCTTAAGTTTTTCCACAAGATAACTTCCCAACAACAGATCTCAAAGACCTAAAAGCCATTACCCTGACAACGTGATCAAGCCAACAAAATATTGCATCAAGGAGAAAGAAACAATATTCTGTTTATTACTAAGTAACCATTTGGCATCATTATAACTTCTGAACACAATTTGCAGATAAATTAGACAATTAAGCATGTCTTGAAACAGAATGGTCTCTCTAATGGTAAGAGATGAAAACAAGATGTTGTTTTCACCTTCACGGATAGAACATAAATTCCCTTAGAATCCCTCAATGTCATATGCAGTTTAAAATCAAAATATAATGTACGTCACAAGACAAGACACTCAGAGAAGATTTTGGAAATGGAGAGTTACCCAAGAAGGAAGACATATTGTCCCGTTAAATTGTCGATATTCCTTGTCCTTTGTAGCAATACCAATTGAGGAAGAATGGCAACGGCTTCAAGATATAGGGAAAACGTCCACATCACCTACACACTTGCATTCATTAAGAACATAGAACATGGACAAAAAAATGATGCAAAGCTTCATCTATAATGCGATTCGTGATGACCTTGATTCTATTCTAAGTTGTGATATGAACCACTTAAAAAAAAATAGAAGAAAAAGGAACAATCTATGTACCTCTTTAAATGTAAATCTATGATTAATAACCAGTGCCAACAGCAGACAAGGCAACACAATAAATTGATAGCGAAATGTGTCCTGGTCCTTGTCATACGATCTACGCACGACTTTGTGACGTCGCATGTACCAAACAATGGACAGAGAACTCCCCAGGAATATTAATTTCATTATCAAATTATATATTGATGCAAATCTGTCAAATATGTCCAAATAACGGGTAATAAACACCAGGGCGTAAAGTTCTTGAGTCTTCAAAGAAATGCCTGCAGAATCAATAATCAGATTCAGACATGATAATCCTAGTAGACATGGCAGCTCTAATCAGAATATAGTTCAAACTTTCACAACCAACAAGATATAGCTCATAGCTCAGTAAAGAAAACATTCAGACTCGTCAAACTGAACAGTTCTATGATGAAACAATCAATGTAGAAAATCCAGAGAGAACAGACTGGCGGATTAAAATGATGGAAACAAAATTTGTGAAGTAAAGAAGATATATCCTGATCTACACATTAAGAATTTATATCCAATTAATTAAAAGAACATCAGTTAGTGTCCAAACTAGCTTACGCACACCACCATGAGCTTATGGAAAACTAATTTACGCACCGACATTTTCTTATCAAGAACTCATAAAATTTTAATATTCTACATAGGTAATCTCTATGGGCATGTTTGACCCAAGGAGTATGAGTCGGGACTCGGGAGAACTCCAATCCTTATTTGGCTCAAGGAGTTTGCGGCCCCATGACTAAAAAACATCACTTCCATGACTTCTAATGCCTTACACTATAGGTCTCACGATTATATAACTCCCCATATTTAACAATTTTGCAGATTAAACAACTCCACTCTTTGCTCCAAACATCTTCTAAGGGGACTTGTGAACACAATCTAGTCCCTTTTACTTTGTCACTTGTTCCAACTTGTGGTGGTTGCATTGATCGTAGTAAACACCCTTGTGACACGTAGACATTAAGATTTCATAAACCAAAGGAATAGCTGCATACACTTTTAACTTGTGTGATCTATATTTGAATGGTAGGAAGCTTGGACTTTTGCAATGTATATTTGAATTTGTAAGTTCGTGATTTGCAGAAGTTAAAATGTGAGTTCATGAGTTTGAGTTTACACAAGCAAGGGATAATTAAAACTATTATGGGTTGACCTAGTGGTAAATAAAGGACGATAAAGGGCCAAGAGAGTATGAGTTGAATCCATGGTGGCTACTTACCTAGGATTTAATATATCATCCAAGTTTCATCGACACCCAAATGTTGTAAGATCAAGTGGGAGGTTGAGGTGCGCATAAACTGGCCCGGACACTCACGGATATTTTTAGAGAAAGAAAAAGAAAAAGAATCAAGGGATAATCAAACCCCCCAAGTAGTCAAATCCATGGCTCAAACACCCTTACAACATCTAAAAAAACCTTGTCATTTTTCTTCAGTTTAACACCAAGCTTCTGAAAACTCGAATTCGAATCAAATTTACCAAAAGAAAAAGAAAATCAAGGACTAAACAAACCAAACACCCCACCCCACAAACTAAACCCTTCTCCAAATTCTACTCTCATTCAACACAACGAGGCACCAATAAGTCATCATCATATCCAAATCCAACCATAGGAACAATTCAGGACAGAGTTCACAAAGTTCACCACCAATAAAACAGTGCTAAAAGCTTAATTAGATAAAGAAGACGAACCAGCACAAGACTTGATAGTATGAATTTTGAGAAGTAAAACCAGAATGCTGGCCAGATGGGTCATATCCCCAGCCAATCTGAACACATTCATCTCCTTTCTCTTCTGAATTTCCCTCCCGAAAGATTCTGATTTTCTCGGCGTTCGAATTAGCCGGAAAATGAACACCTAGAATCGATCTCGCAATTTCCCACAGCCCTAATTGATTTGATTAACCAAAAAAAAAAAAAAAAAAAAAAATCAAATCTTCAGAAGAATTACGAGGGGAATCTAATTTTAAATGCAATTTATCCAAAGAGTTTCATTTGCGCAACTTTTTCAGAAAGATTTTGGGTTTGGACCTCTGTTTTTGAGCCGTCGTAATCTAGAACGAGAGCAATTAGCGTATAAGATTTGCTGTTTAGAGATAAAATAGAAGTTACAAGTTGGAACAAACACTATAAAAAGTACGAGTGCAACAAAAATAAAAATAAATCATGCCAAATCAGCTTATTTTAATAGTAATTGACACATTATTATTATTATTATTATTATTATTATTATTATTATTATTATTATTATTATTATTTAGGTCGAAGGTTCTATCTCTACTTTCTACAATTTTGTACTAAAAAAATTATAAACCAAATCAATTTAGCATAAAATCGGACATCTGAATTTGTATTTGAAAAAAAACAAAAAATTATTAGTTAGATCAACTTTTGATTAAACAAAGTCATCGAAATCAAAGGGAACTAAAGGTATATATATATATATATATATATATATATATATATCCTTAAAAATAAACTCTAAGGGTGTTTGATAACTTGGGGGTCGTTCAGCTGGGTGGGCAAAAAAAACCCACCTAATGTTTGGCCCACTGATAAAATAAAAATGGTAGTTTTAATTACTCCCCGATTTACTCCCTCACAACACCCCTCATTTTCTTAACTCTCCTCTTAACTCCCCATTACTCTCTTTCTCTCTCTCGCTCACCGGTCTCTTCACATTACTACTGTTCTTATCTCTTTCATTTTCTCTCTTCTTCATTCGTCTAGTTCGTCCTTTTTGTCTCCTTTGTTTCTCTTTCTCAGATTTTCTTGCTCGATTGTATGGGTCTTTTCTTGTTGAATCACTATTTGGAGTTTCTGTTATGGGTTTTGGATCTGTCTTCTCTCCATGTTTTATTGTTCTTTGTATGTTCGATTTGCCCACGATTTTTTGAGGCAGATTTATCTGCATGTTCGATCTGTAGGGGTTTTTCTGAGAATATGTTAGATCTGTAGGGTTTTTTCATTCAATTTTTTGGATTTTGATCTCCTGAGTATGTTAGCTTTGTAGGGTTTTTGTCATTGGATATTTGGGTTTCAATTTCCTGAGTATGTTAGATAGGTAGGGGTTTTTTGATGGGATTTTTGGGATTTCGATTTCCTTATTTAGGTTCTTGATTACTTTTATGTTATTTTTTTTCTTTTTTATGATATCTTCACATCCTTCGTTGAATCTCACACGAGCTTTCCGAGAAACATGTTTCGTGGAGTTGAACTTGTGTTTATGTAGATTTGATGCGGATGTGGTTTGATCTCTAGTACTTGATCCTCTGATAAATTTTCTTAAATGAAGAGAACTTCTCTATTTATAGAGTTCTCATGTGGGCTTGGGCTTGACTGATCCATGGACTTGACCCTTGAGCCCAACTAATTGGACTTGAGCCTTTGCCGATATTTGGGCCAAATTAAGTCTATTTTTAGACTCAATTGGGTTCTAGCTCAAACATTAACAATTAAATGGAACCAAAAATAATTATTTTGATCTAAGACGAAAACATGGGCACCATCGAGATTTGCCAATTTGTGTCTTCAATTTCAATTTAGGACACATGTAACTTTTAGGGAAATTGTTGTGTATAGAAAAAAAAAACAAAACTAATTACACATATAGAAAAAAACCCAGCCCATGCTTTTCTATTTCCCACTGTTTTTTTGTGTATGTGTAATTAATTTTATTCTTTTTCTATTTTTGAAAAGACCCCTAACTTTTAATTAGTCCCAAATTTAATTGTTTCTAATTTCGCCATTAATTTGAGAAATTACGTGACGATTTGTGATTGGTCCAAAATTTCTCATTCAACACCACTGTTTTCCTTTCTTTTTTACGGATCTCCTCTCGCTGCTTCAATAATATGTTCATCTCTTGTCGTTTTTTTTACTCTTCTTCAAATTTGATATGTAATAAATTCCTGGTAGGGGTCACTGGTCATGTTATTGAAGCTTGGTGGGGGAGTTCAATCTTCCCTACTACAGGTTTGTCTTCTATCTTTTTTTTTTTTTTTGAGGCCGATGATGATCATTTGGTTTTTTCTATTTTCAATTGTGTTCCAAAATTCATCTTAGAATATCAGAGTTCAATTTAAAATTCATGTTTTCTCATTTTCGCTTTAGTTAATTTATTCTATGTTCTTGTTTCTATTTTGTGCATTTACTTGTATTATTAAAAACATATCCATCTAAAATCATCTTGTGGAAGTTTAAGTTAATTGATTATTTATTTTTGTTTTGATCCTCTTTTCTTGTTTGTCGTTGTCTTGTCCATATATTGAAATTGATATTGATGTTGAATTTGTTTATTTGAGTTGGAATTTACTGCTTTTCTTTTGACTTTTTTTTTATATTTTATTTTTAAGTTTTGAAATTGAAATTTGTTTTTGATTTGATTTTTCTATTTTTCATATGTTGATTTTGTTTATTGGAGTTGGATTTCTTCAAATGAAAGAACAAAATCATATCATTGAGGCCTCTGTTTTTTTCCCCAATTTTGTGTGATATATTATATTTTATTTAATGCAATATCATTAAATAATATTTAATATATGCTCAAACACCCATTTACGAGCTGGAATTTGGACATCGAAAGGAGGTAATTGACACAATATTTGCTATTGACGGGCCAACTGATGATGATAAATGCGACCTTATTGACACCATTGGCACAAACATACAAAAGACTGACTGTTTCCTTGTTGTACTGGATTAAAAATGAAAACGTTATTGCATCTGTCTACTTGGTCGGACCCTTTAGATTGACCACCTAATATTTCAACCCAATCCCCTTTTTTGTTGTTAACTTGTTTTTTGAACCAGACACATGTTTGGCCGTCTTATATTATTTTGTGATGTAAAAAACAATGTAACTTTGCTATAGTATAGCACCTTTAAATTTTTTATAATAATATTAAGTTAGTGAGATTATATATATATATATCAACTGTGGAAGACATTGAAGGTTAAAAAGTGACTGAAAATTGTTCGTTTTATTGGAATATGACATGTATTAGGGTAGAAAATATAATTGTTTGCAATTGAGTGTTCAAATTGTGTTATTAAAATTAAATCTGTTACATTTTTCAAAAAGAGAAAAAAATGTTGTCCAATTTTTAAAATTATTTGGTGTTCATGTTTGAGTGCTAAGTACCTGTGTTTAGTTACAATTTATTTGGAATATGTTTGGTATTTAGAAATGGAGAAAAATATGTTATATAATCATGTTCAAAAATTGAATAATTTTGTGTTTAGTATATGAATACTTTGTAGAGAATTTGTTATATTTTAAGAATGATAAAAATATGGAAGTTATTTTTTTGTCCTAAAAAAGTTAAGAAAATATGTGCATAATTGAAAATTAAAATCAACAAGAGAAAAAAATGAATTTAAATTAGAAAAACTGCACCAGATACCGCAACTTAACTCAACTCTGTACCCCAAACACAGACTAGACAATAATTACGATAATTTAACTCCGCAGACAATAATTACCAACTCAACTCAACTTTGCGTGCCAAACGCCACCTTAGTATTTTTATTATTATGATGCATGTATATTTGTTAGAAAAAAAATAAATTATTATGGTATATATATATTTATTATTTTTTAGTACAACAATTGTGGAGGTGGGGATTAAATCTCCGACCTCTAGAGCCAAAGGTCATACCAATTAGTACTGAGTTCACTTTGGTGTTTGTTATTTAGAATAAAGCTAAAAAAACAAACAAAGTATTTAAAAAAAAACTCAATTCTAATTTAAAAATAGTAGAAAGGGCCCATTCAAAACAAAAGCCAAAATAACAATGAAAAATTGGAAGCGAAAAAAAAGGCCTAAATTTGAGAACTAGACCGATAATAAACTGAACCAAATTAAACCCAATCTATTGGTTTAGACATCAGTTTGGTTTTCTTCTTTATAAAATGAGTCGATTTGGTTTGGTTTGATTTTTGGTTGGCCCCAAAATCAACAAAATGTACAAAGCGAACAGACTTTTAGCCATAATAAAAAGTGTCTAGCACAATGTCAAATTTTCAATTTTATGTCATATATGTTTTTTAACTTTAAAAAGTGTTGAATATATTTTTATGAATATATACAAAATTAAAAGTTTAGAATATCATTAGACATTAAATAAAATTCTATATCTATTAGATTAGTTAATTTTTTAAAAGTTGAAATATGTGATAGAGTTATTAAAAACAAAATTGAAATTTTAGAGACATATTAAACATTTTTAAAATGTAGAGATATATTCGAAACAAAATTGAATGCGTAGAGAGTATTTACTTATTAGACATTTTTACCAAATAATCACTGATTTGAAAGTTTAAGGACTAAATTTATATTGACAATCTTATGAGGCTTCATCCCTTCACAGACATGCAACGTCTCAAATTCAAGGAGGATAAGAAATTGATAGATACCTTTATTTCTTTCCACTTTTTTTTATTTAGAGTATCTATTTATAATTAATTTTATATGTGTCAAATAATATCTTTTTGTCAACGAAAAGTTACTCTTCTTACCGCTACGTGGGAAAGACATCTCTTTCTATTCTCTATTTAATCTAGGCTAATGATTTTTTTATTTTAGAAAACCTATGGGATAAAACTTGAATTTGCAAGAGTTAAAATGCTTCTTTTTTAGTACGGCAACTTAGTCTAGGAGATTCAAATCTTTGACCTCATAGTCGAGAATTCATGTGTATTAAGAATTTGGAGATTAAAATACAATTTTGGACTCTATATTAAGAATTTAATTCCATTTTAATCAATATACTTTTAAATATCAAAATTTAGTTAATATGTTTTAAAAAAATTAAAATTAATCATTTAACAATTTTTTATTATTATCAACCTTGGTTAAATGATGTAGATATTTTTTAAATTTTATTATTATTATTATTATTGAAGGAATGTTTAAAGGAGCTTAGGACATGGAAATACAATAACATAAAGGTTCTTTGGCGGGTGCAATTCAACGAAAGAAGGAGTTGCAGGTATTGGTGGAGCAAATAGAGACTGGGAGGTGTGTTGGTGATAACTCACAAGTGCACATGTCGAGTAATAATATAATTCAAACGGTCAAGAGATCGAATATCGTCATTTGAGAAATTGGTTTTTAATTCTTTTAGCTACTTAGAGATTCTTCTAATTTTATCTAAGGAACTGAACTGTGATGAATACTTAATTTAATCTAGTCCTAGAAAGAAACTAAATGATAACACCGGAGCGAAACCAAGCAAAGACACGTCCTAGGGTAATGACTTCGTTAATGGATTAACTAAATTATTTGTTTTAACCTTAGATTGATTTTATGCTAACTATAGACTTAGAAGTCTTTTAATTTATCTAGGTATTCTCTCTCGAGCTTAACCCTTTCTAATACCTAACCACTAATTCATTTTCATGCAATCAATTAATTAAGTACAACATTATATTCCTTCATCTTTAATCTCTATTAATCTCCTATCACCTTCGTCCATAATTGATTAACAATTTAACATGCTAGATATAACCTAACACCCTCTCTCTCAACCAAGACATCAAGTAATTATCATCCAAATAGTGGCCAATTATTCGAAAGCAATAAACATAAACACGTTAAAATAGTTCATGCATTCAATAAATCCAATAAACAAATAAAATAGTTTGATGCAATCCAAAAACTACATAAAAAACTTTAAAAACACAACTCAGTTACTCATGGTTACAACACAAACATAGACAATTCATGATGTTCGAAGTACAGAAAAATCGAAGATTAAAGAGGGAAAGAGATGCAAGCTGGGCTCTTGACTCGAGTCCTCAAGCATGGGATTGTCCTCCAATGATCTCCTCATTCATTGACTCCTCTGAAGCTCCAAGTCGTCATCTCTGCCTAGAATTCGGCTCACGGTGGAGGCTTTTGACGGACTCTAAAACCCTAAGACCAACCTCCCTTTAGCTCTCAACAAAAAAATTCTTTTTATAATTTCTGTCGCAGCACCACGACGTTGTCTAAAAAAACAAACAGATGCGCGAAATTTCTTGCGTTGCTACCCTGTTTCCAGGCTTTTGTTGCAGCGCACTGTCCACACCCTTCTCCACGTATTTTCACCCCCTTTGGCCTATTTTCACATCTTTTCTTGCCCTAAGTCAAAGTTTGCCCTCTTTGGGGGTTATTTTGGTCATTTTCACTCAAATTTGCTCGTTCTAGTCAAAATGTTTGATTTCCTACAATTAAATATAAAAAGCATCAACAATCACAAATTAAGCATAAGACTAACTAAGTTCCAAGCCCAAGAAAGTACTTTTTGAGTGCTTTTCAGTTAGGTGGAGGCACAGTAGGATTTTGAAGGACTTGATGCGATAACCGCAAGTGCACGGGTCAAGTTATAATATAAAATGGTCAAGATCTAGTATCGTTCCACTGAGAACTATTGAACAGTTTAATTACCTAGCTATTCTAGAATTGAATCAACTTTATCTAAAGAATCGAAATCGAGTTTGTGATTGAATTTTGAAAACAAATAAAGAAAGTAAAGACAAGTTAAAAATAAAGAGACAAAAGCACTATAGGGTGTTGATTTCATTAATTACTTCATTAATCATGCTTTAGGTTTTTATGGAATTATGTGTAAACAATATGTTTAAGTAAAAACTATTATTCGGATTATTTTCTCTAAAAAACTCTCATGCAACTCAATTGATTACTAATTTCTTGAAACTAAGTTAAGAAGCATAGCATTAATCATAATCATTAACAACTTTCTCCATCAATCTAGCTATTTTCATGAAAGATTGATAAAAATTCAATACCATAGATCCAATTAGACATACATAATTACTCAATCATACATCTAATTTAACAATCATTGATGATCAATCAATAGAGAATAAAGCACACTAATATTGAAAAACATATCATTCAGCAACATTCATGAAAAACACTAAGACATTAACTTAAATCCATAACTAAATCATCCAATACCTAAAACTAAGAGTTTAGCCACATATAGTCATCAAATACATAATTGCATATGAGTTCTCAAGCATAAAGATAAAGGGAAAGAGAAACTTAGGAAGACAAGATTCTCGAATTGCTCCTGATGTTGAACTTCGTCAATCTCCACTTGGTCGTCACCTCGTGATCTCGAACAACCTCCAACTCTTCTCCAATAGTTTTTCTCTCAATTTGTAGCAAACTCACACTCTTAGGCTCTGATATTTCATGCTTAGGCTACTGACAACCTCCTAATTTATAGAATTTCACAAACTTGCAACCCAAGAACTTTCCAAAAAAACAAAAATTTTAAATTAGGAAAGCTGGCGTCGCAGCGCTCTGAGATAGCGATGAAATGCTGCCCATCATTAAAATCTAGTCCTTAGCATTGTGCCGCAATGCCAACCCAACGCGCGTTGTGGCGCTTCTTACATAGCGCTGCGATGCTCCTTGTAGCGTTGCAGTGCTCCCAACCTGTGTCAAAAACCATGCTCTCGGGTTCTTAACGCTAAGGCAGCACCACCCTAGCGCCCGTAGTGCTATCCTGTTTTAGGGTTTTTGCACTTTTCTTCTATTTTTCACCCGATTTTGGTTCAGTTTGGTTCTTTTGACTTCTAAAACTTATTTTATTCATTTATATCTAAAAAGCACTAGCAAATAACATTAAATCTAATTAAAAAATCTCTAAATTAAAAGCAAGTAAAGCACTTTTTAGGTGCTTTTCAAGACTGTTGGAGGACTATGATATGTATTGGAAGCAAAGATCTCGTGAAGATTGGCTAGCTTCTCAAAGATAGCAGTGGAACAAGATTATCAACCTACTTCGGGAGGGGGGCTAGTGGCAAATTAGCAAGCCAAATATTAATCGAATTGCGGTGCATCATTTCAAATGGTGGGCGATTTTATTATTCAGGAGTTGGGGGTGGGTTAGACTGATTCTTTGGGGTGGTATTTGATCCTTTTGTCGATAAAGGACATGGTGTGGAAAGTAAAGGTGTAAGCGGTTTGGTTCGGTGCCATTTTTGGAGAAAATCAGAATTGAACTGCTCAAATCGGTGAAGGATTTCTGTGAATCAAACCCGAACCAAATTTTTTAAGAAACTGAGCTGCCCAAACCGTTAGACCGACGGGTTTGGTCGGCTCAGGTCTTGGTTGACCAAACAACGGATGTGCGACGAGTATGTGGTTGGGAGAGAGACAAATTAGAACACTTTTTTAATTAAATCTAAAATAAAATAAAACTTTTTGCACTCCTTCAGATTCAAAATCACGACCAATTGTTTTCAAGGATGATTATTGACCAACTTAACCGAGGAAGTGTTTGAAATATTATTTGAAACTTAATATATATATATATTGGCCGGTTCGATTTTTCAGCTCTTTTTTTTGCCAAACCCGAAATCGACTGATAATATTTGGTTGTTAATATTTCCAACCCAACGTTGCGAAATCAACCGACTTCAACCTGGCCTGATGAGTGATTTTCAATTGGCTTAAGCAATTTTTTTGGTTTTTCGTTTTTTCCTTGCACCCCTAGTGGAAAGTGTTACAGGGGTGGAAGGAGAAGTTGTTCTCAGTTGAGGAAAATGAGGTACTCATCAAGGTTGTGGCATAAGCCATTCCAACATACACGATGAATTGCTTCTGTCTCCTTTCTTCTTTATGTGATGAATTGAATTCTTTGTGTGCTAATTTTTTGTGGGGCTCAGGTGAAGGGTATAGGAAGTTGCATTGGCAGGGGTGGTAACAGTTGTGTGTTGTTAAGGAGATGGGGGGCTTAGGCTTTCGAGATTTAAAAGCTTTTAACTACACAATGTTGGCTAAGCAGAGTTTGGCAGTTATACAGACACCCTGAGAGTCTTTTTTTTCAAGTACTAATAGGGTAGTATTTTTTAACTGAATCTTTCTTACACGCCCGGTTGGGAACAAGTTCGTTTTATGCATGGAGAAGCATTTTGTGGGGTCGTGAGGTATTCACTCAAGGGTATCGATGGGGGGTGGGCAATGGTTTGCCCATCCAGATTGAGGCAGATTCCTAACTCCCTAGGCCAAGAAATGGTAAGGTGAGTTAGGTTGGAGAGAGTTGTAGGAATGACTGGGTTGTATCTTTTTTAAAAGATAGTTGGAGGTGGGATGTTGACAAAGTTTACAATAACTTATTAGAGGAGGAGGCGAACTTGATCTTATCTATTTCAGTCAATGGGCTTCGACGAGCTGATGATATTTACTGGTCACTAGATACACAAGGTGTCGTTTTGATGAAAAGTGCATACATGTTGGGTCTAAATTTGGCTTCACTTGGGGAGGGTTCACCATCATCTGTAGAGATGACAGTGGCCTTATGGAATTTCCTCTGGAAAAGTAAATTATCGTTGAAGGTAAAGTTTTGTTGTTGGCGGGTGTTGCAGGATATCATTCCTACTAGGGAAAATCTTGCCGGCAGGGGATTAGATCTTGATCCAAAGTGCCCGCTGTGTGGTGGGAAGCTGAAGGCGTCGAGCGCATGTTTTGGAGGTGTAAAAAGGTGAGGGATGTTGGCTTTTTGGCCCTTAATCTCAAATTAATTAATGTTTTAATGATAACAAACCTGCTTTTATTTATTAACAATTTGAGTGTTTTGGTATCCATTGTGTAGAGCTTGGAACAACGGTTCCAACGTAATTTGAATCACTCAAATCGGAGTTCAAACGAAGAAGATAAGGCCGAAACAAGTTTAATGGAAAAATACCCAATGTCGGTGATGTGGCGGCCAAATCATCAAAGTGGACCTACTAGAGGATGACAAGTGGAGCAATAGATAAGTGACACATGGAGCTTTTGATTTTTGTTGGTTTTAGAAAGAATGATTTTAAAAACAAAATGAATTTAAAAAGAAAATGAATTTAATATTGTTATATATGTTTATGTCTAACGACTAGTTGTCTGTAAAAGAAAATGAATTTTATATTATAAATGTGTGTGCCTAACGGCTAGCTGAGTTTAAATCTCAACCATTCAATTTTCTTTTACCAACATCTAATGGTCCAAATTTAATGTGGTTTGCAACAACTTTTCTCTCTTTTTAAACTTCATCTTCTCCAAATTTCACAACAACTTTTATTATTTTTTAATCCTCCATAATTCATTAAGCTTCTATTGTTGCTCTCTCTCCAAGCTTCAATTTTATTCTTTTTATCTTATTCTTGAGAGAGATATATTGTATTGTGAGGATTTATTTGTTGAGTGCTTAAATTTGTAATTCCACTCTTGAAGAGAGTTTTTCATCTTGTTCTTCATTTCCAAACTTTTGTAAGGGTTGCTCTTGATCCCGGAAAAAAAAATTATTGTAACGGTTTGATCCTCAACCGTGGAAAGGATCGGGTTTCTTCTTGTGCCCGGAAAAGGAACGTTGTAACGGTTCGACTCTAAGCCATGGAAAGAGTCAAGTTCG
Organism: Lagenaria siceraria; assembly: GCA_002890555.2. Lineage (NCBI taxonomy): Eukaryota > Viridiplantae > Streptophyta > Magnoliopsida > Cucurbitales > Cucurbitaceae > Lagenaria > Lagenaria siceraria. The sequence goes on from CM016488.1 coordinate 17,573,367, forward strand.
TAGTGACATACCCGAGAGGAGCTTGGGAAGTGGATGTAGGCCGGTTGTGCCGAACCACTATAAAATTTCCGGTGTCAATTTCTCTATCCCTCTTCTATTTATTTTTGCAATTAATTTGTTATTTAATTTTAATTGCATGCTTTTGTTGGTTGAGATTTATTGAGTTGTTTACTTTGATTGGTAGTTCTAAATTTGCATATCTTTTACCAATATTATTATTAGAATTAAATAGGGTGTTTGAAAGTGTTATTTTAATTATTTGCATAAAATTCTTGTTTAAATTATTTTGTAGTGAAAAGTATATTAATTTATTTAATTTGACCCACATTATGAAAAAAAATTCATTAGCTTGAAGAAACCTCGTAGGGATGACTTGGTTGCATCTTTTTTAAAAGATAGTTGGAGGTGGGATGTTGGCAAAGTTTACAATAACTTATTGGAGGAGGAGGTGAACTTGATCTTATCTATTCTAGTCAATGGGCTTCGACTAGCTGATGATATTTACTGGTCGCTAGATACACAAGGTGTCGTCTCGGTGAAAAGTGCATACATGTTGGGTCTAAATTTGGCTTCACTTGGGGAGGGTTCACCATCATCTGTAAAGATGACAGTGGCCTTATGGAATTTCCTCTGGAAAAGTAAATTATTGTTGAAGGTAAAGTTTTGTTGTTGGCGGGTATTGCAGGATAGCATTCCTACTAGGGGAAATCCTGCGGGCAGGGGATTAGATCTTGATCCAAAGTGCCCGTTGTGTGGTGGGAAGCTGAAGGTGTCGAGCGTATGTTTTGGAGGTGTAAGAAGGTGATGGGCGTTTGGTCCTTTATTTTTGTTCCTAATTTTTGCTTCTATTTTGTGTGACATGGATTCATGATTGTCATTGGATCGGTTGGCATGACTGTGGGAGCATGGTGATTCCGACGATGTTATGTTGCTGTTTGTTGCATTGTGGCGGATTTGGACCCTTCAGAAGATGTAGTATTTCATGTGGGGAAGTTCCTATCTCTTTGCTAGTGGATTCCATTCAAGGTTTAACAGCTAAGTTCTTGGGACTGGTGAGGTCGATGGCGGCCGCAATGGGGTTCGACAATAGGTAGCTATTATGGCGAATGTGGTCCTCCCTCGATGAATGCCTGGGTTTTTTGTACGGATGGCCTTAAAATAGAGGCCCTAATGAAAAATGGTCACCTTTCCAAAATAAGATGAAAAGTGGTCCTTTGCTGGCGTCATCTGCATGTGAATTCCCATATACGCCCCCAAGACTATCCCCGTAACTCGCTACTCGGTGCCTCGTCACTCAATAGTTACTTGATATTTGATGCCAGACGCACGACTCGATTGAAAAACTTAACTCAATGGTGCCACCTCATACTCGATCCTCGATACTCACCATACTCGATCCTTACAAACTGTTTGAATTCTTAACAGCAGCTTAAAACGTTTGAATTCCATTATTTCACCACTTCAACTCATTCACTCAGACTATTTGCGCCAATTCTTTCACGTCTTCCAAGCCTACATCCGAGACTACTGCACCCTCTTGTGAAAATATCTGTCGATTATCCCTCTTTCAGGTAACACTCGTCTCTTTGTGATGGTACATTTGGTTGTTCATTTGCATGTTCCTCGATACTCGACTGACACGGTTTTCTATTGTTTTCATTTTGGTTAGCATATGTTGCATGTCTGGCTGGAGTTTTGAACTTTTTCTTCTTCGATTTTGCATATTCTTCTATATTTCGAAATGTTTAAGGTTTAAGGTTTGAGTAGGATTAGTCACGAGGGTGGAAAATCAAACCGAATGCTCCATAATGAACCATCGAGTGACATGTAGTGAGCAGTGGACACCATGTAGCATGTAGCATGTATCGAGTAGAGAGTATCGAGCATCATGTATCGAGTATCGAGTCTCGAGTATTTAAATTCGCTTACTTACTGGTGTTTTTTTATCCTTTACATAGTATGGCTAGACAATTTAAGATTCTTCCAGAGGAGCATTTCCCAGGCCAAGCGACTAGTCTGTCATCTCATATTGGGACTGCTAATAGAATAGTGAAGGAGAAGCTAGCTCCCACCCAACTTGCTCGCTTCAAGAAGACAGTATTTGGACGCTTTGTAGATATGGACATTATCTTCAACAGCCCGTTGGTCCACTACATTCTACTAAGGGAGGTGGAAGATGATAGGAAGAATGCAATGACATTCAATTTGAATGGTACGATTGTAACATTCTCCAAGGAAGAATTCATGTGGTTGCATGATCAAGTCCCCCGTTCTGGCGTTGCTACTAGATGTTACATTCTGCGCATTTCGACGAGGCACACTTCCAACAAAATGGCCAAATTCATTTGCTAGAATCGAGGTCGTTGTTCTTCACTCACAACATTCATAACAAGAGTACCACTCCCAATTGGGGTGTCATTCTCATCTTCTTCAAATATAGTCTCTTCATCTTGTATCGTCACATCCTCATTTACACAAGTCTCAACCCCGATGTTATTCCCAGCATCTTCTACTATCACATTTGTATGCAATACATTCGCTATATTATCATTGATGTTGTCGGTTTCCAATGAGATGACCGATGGACAAACATCATCCTCGTTGACATCTGCTCCATACATGGGTTGTTCTTCTCTGTGTGTGTAATCAAATGTTGCTTCATGATCTTGAACTTCCTCAAGACTTACAAATACTTGGGGTCTAGTACGATCATACTCTGATAGGAGAAATTGGACATCAGTATCATCCATTAACTGTACTGAAGGAGAATCAATATCCATCTTATATGTCACTCTTATTATAATCTTGAAATCTATCAAACTAACTTGCATGATCTCATGTACTAGAATGACCAAATCATTATACGCCAATGTGCTTGAAACTAGCAAACCCTTCAAATGGCCTCCAATGTAGCGTTCTTCTGTGTCGTCCCATGTACCATCATAACGTATGAATATATACTTCGACATCCTTCAAGAAAAATAAGTTTATGTGAAATAGGGTTCTGTTAAATACTCGCTACTCGCTACACGATGCACGATGCACGATACTTGACGCTCATTACTTGATACTCTCAACTCGATGCTTACTGTTTCTTAGTTCTCCCCCATCTCATCCTCGCTCCACTGGAAGCTACTCGATTGTCTCGGTACACACTAGCAAACTCACATTCGTTCCCTTTTCAACGTTCATAGGTCACACACACAATAGTAAAGAACTGAGCAAAAAAGAGCAAAAGAGTAGCACACTTACTTACTTGAGGTGTGAAACTGGTTGTATACGATGATCAGTGTCGAGTAACGATTTTTTTTAACAAGCTCAGGTTTTGTGAAGTGGGTTTTTTGGATGGATAGTGAGCACGATTATAATCTGCTTCCAAGTTTCAAATATTGTGTTTGTTTTTTTTATTTTGTTAATAAAAAATTTACACTTTTTAAGGAATTGATTTGAAAGAATTGAGAGAGTTGTCAGGTAATTCCCCAATTTGTGTATGTTCGTACATGAGCATTAATTGAAAATTAGGAAGAACGATGCGCGGGCAGTTCGTAAGGATCGAGTATGGTGAGTATCAAAGATCGAGTATGAGGTGGCACCATCGAGTTAAGTCTGTCGATCGAGTCGTGCACCTGGCATCGAGTATCAAGTAACTATCGAGTGACGAGGCACCAAGTAGCGAGTTACGAGGATGGTCTCGGGGGCGTATATGGAAATTCACACGCGGATGACGCCAGCAAAGGGCCACTTTCCATCTTATTTTGGACAGGTGGCCATTTTTCATTAGGGCCTCTATTTTGAGACCATCCGTACAAAAAATCCATGAATGCTTCCCCCTCCTTAGGTCTTGTATCTGTCTTGTGATGTGGATGGAGACAGGGGATGGGTTAGGGGCTTTGTGAGGGGTTTTGCGAGACAATGAGGGGAAACTACATAGCGTGGGATGTAGGTACATTCATGGGACGTATGATACGTTGTTGATGAAGGATTGGGCTATAATCGATGGGTTGAAGGCTGTTGCCTTTAAAGGTCGATGCTCGATCATTGTGGAGTTTGATAGTCTGAATGCGATGCGATTACTGAAGGATGAGGAGGTCAATTTGACTTCAATAATATCTTTTGTGGAGGAGATTTTGGAGGTTAGTAAGGGCGAGACTGGATGTTAATTTAGGCATATAACTCATTCACAAAATCATGTGGCAGCCTGTTTGGTCAATTGGGGGATTATTTAGGCTCATTCGTAGGTTTGGTAGAAGGATTTCCCAATTTGGATCTGTTAGATTTGGGAGGCAGATTATGGTTGTGCGAGTTTTTCTTAGTTTGGTTTTGTTATGGTTGTGTCAAAAAAAATAAAAAATAAAAAATATGTATCTGGGTGCCTAGGTATCCACCGTAAGCCTTTCTTCGTTTGAACCTCGCCCTTAACTTTAAGGCTATGCCATCCTAAGGTGCTGCTAAATGGAAGGATCTTATCAACGTCCATGAATGATAAATCATAGATCGAACTGCCGAATCGGAAAAATGGAGTGCTATCATATAGCTTTGTATCGGCTAAGTTCACGAGTTGGAGATAAGCGGACTCGAACATTGGACCCAGAAATGATACATTGGAAGAATCTTTTGGCTCTTCCAATATCAATAGGTTGATTGTTTCGCTCCTGTATCTTCCAAAAGGAAAAAAGATCTCTGAGAGCTGTTTCCTGGATCCGAAAGAGAGTACTTGGGTTCTCCCAATAACTAAAAAGTGTATCATGCCTGAATCTAACTGGGGTTCGCGGTGGTGGAGGAACTGGATCGGAAAAAA